>JAAGKR010000139.1:0-14418 GCA_011419295.1 Clarias macrocephalus
AGAATAGACAGGTACAGTATTAGAATATAAAGGTACAGTATTAGAATATAAAGGTACAGTATTAGAATATAAAGGTACAGTATTAGAATAGACAGGTACAGTATTAGAATAGACAGGTACAGTATTAGAATATAAAGGTACAGTATTAGAATATAAAGGTACAGTATTAGAATAGACAGGTACAGTATTAGAATATAAAGGTACAGTATTAGAATAGACAGGTACAGTATTAGAATATAAAGGTACAGTATTAGAATAGACAGGTACAGTATTAGAATATAAAGGTACAGTATTAGAATAGACAGGTACAGTATTAGAATATAAAGGTACAGTATTAGAATAGACAGGTACAGTATTAGAAGATACAGGTAGAGTATTAGAATATACAGGTAGAGTATTAGAATATAAAGGTACAGTATTAGAATAGACAGGTACAGTATTAGAATATAAAGGTACAGTATTAGAATATACAGGTAGAGTATTAGAATATACAGGTACAGTATTAGAATATAAAGGTACAGTATTAGAATATAAAGGTACAGTATTAGAATATAAAGGTACAGTATTAGAATATACAGGTACAGTATTAGAATAGACAGGTACAGTATCAGTTCAAACCTGGCGTGTTGAATCTGTTACACAGAGACTGAAAACAGGCCGAGAGCTACGGAGCTTTACACCAGATGGAAGGTACACAAGATTTAGGAATAACACATTAAACAATACATTCCATAGTTTAAATTATGCACTTAATTACAAATTGTCCAACAAAAAAAAAAAACATAAAATTTACCTTATGCCGATGAAAATAAAATAATAATGATACGAACTAACGCACGCAATGATGCAGCTTCCAGCCGTTAATTCAAACTAGAAGCGGAAGAACTGGGGAGCCAATCAGAAAACAGACAGTCCGAATGTGCCCGCCTCCAGTTTTTGATTGGCTGGTGTTGCGCCGATTCTATTCTCTGGTTGGCTGGAATAGTTGCAGCGTTATAACGCTGCCGCGGTTTGTGCAATGATTATTTCAAGCATAACAAAAAAAAAATAAATTGAAAAAGGTTAAATAAGTGTTCTTTGGAAATTAGACCAACCTTCCACTTAAAGTATATTTTCATGGGAAAACATCCAGGTGTTTCCTCACTTACTCACTCATTGTCTAGACCTTTTACTCCTGTAGTCAGGGTCATGTGGGCCTGGAGCCTATCCCAGGAGATGATGTATACCAGGGTGCTAATTCATCGCGGGGCACACACACTATGGGCAATTAGGAAACTCGAATTAACCTAACCTACATGTCTTTGGACTGTGGAAGGAAAACAGAGTACCTGGAGGACACCCACCAAGCATGGAGAGAACATGCAAACTCCATGCACACAGAGACGGGAATCGAACCCGGACACTGGAGGTGCAAGGCAACAGTGTTAATCACTACACCACCCTGCCCAATGCCCTATCCATGTTGCAACCTCAGTAGTCCAACTAGAGACCGGGGAGGCCAATGGTAACCTTTGTATTCATTCTCATTCTGTACAACCTTGGCCAACATTCACAGACTATGGGCAATTTGAGAATGCCAATTAGGCTGAACTGTGGGAGAAAACAGAAGAATCTGGAACATGCAGCAACACCAAACACATGCAAACTTCAACATGGTAATCAAACCCTAGGACCTGAAGGTGCAAGGCAACAGCGCTAACCACTAAGCCACCATGCTGACTAGTTACCCTACCCCTAATGTATTTGGTATGAAAGTGCAAGTAATATTATAATGCATGTCTCATTCTCCACAACATTGCTGCAATCAGAGAAGAATTATGTTTTACTCATCCAGTTGGAGAATTGATACTGATATTGACTGTGCTGCCAAAGCACACGGTGAAAAAATTAAGTGATAATTAATTAATAAATAATATTTTTATTTTGTCAAGAAAAGTAAAATGATTAAAATAGATTTCTTTGGGAAAATAATGCTTTTCTGACACCTTCTGGCCAAAATATGTAATTATTATTATTTTTCTTCTCCATGGCGTAATATTAAGAGGCTGAACAAAGTGCTCTATTAATCTAATTCAGAAAGATTCGTTGTCTATTATTTAACTTAACTGTTCACCAGAATTCTGGGATCAGTGAATTATGGGTAGACCTGGGATTATTATTTTTGCCCCTTCAGAGTGATACTTTAAATATCACACACACACACACACACACACACACACACACACACACACACACACACACACACACACACACACACACACACACACACACAAGCATGTACTCATTTACCCTTTCTGTAAGAACACAGGAAGTATTGAGGTATTGCTATATACCACTGCTCTGACAGCCTGTCACTCAGTCAGTCATTATAGAGACAGGATGGAGCTCAGTCGTCTCCCTGTGATGATCTGTGAGTAAATGTTCTCTTTGTGTCTTCATTAGAGTGAGTGTTGGGTATAAAGTTGTTCATCTGCAGTCTGAATGTCCTGAGTGATGAGTTTATTGTGTGATTAGGACATTGTGTGTACTTCAGCATGACTGCTCAGGTGGATCAGTGGATCCATATCTGTTATGAGAAGGGTTTAGTTTGATGTGTAACTACGCTCAGTAACTATGATATATTAAAAGGTAAAAGTACAGCCTCATGAAAATCACTTTTAAATAAAAAAAAAATCATTTTAAAAGTTTCATTTCAAACGTTTTTTATTTTTATTTTAAAACAAATTATTGCTATTATTTTCAATTTGATTTTTATGATTCTTTTCTTTTGTGTAAAGCACTTTGAATTACCATTGTGTATGATATGTGCTATACAAATAAACTTGCCTTGCCCTTCATGATCACTTGATCTGCCAAAAGAAGATATTTAGATGATTTCTTATTTAATTATTTGTTATATAAGTGCTTTCTCTCTCTCTCTCTCTCTCTCTCTTTCCCCATTAAACACACACACATACTACAAAAAACAACCGCATTGTCTATTTTGGTTCAGCTTTTTTTTTTTTTCTACCATGCAAGCTCAGAAGGTGTGATGTGGATGTGTGCATGAGAACTTTAAGCTAATAACCTTTTTTTTTTAACAGTTGATGGTTGACAGACATAACAACACTGTTCACTTATTACCCAAACTGAAAATCAACACAAAATTAAAACCAGAGTTTGTCTAAATATGAGAGTTGGGCAAGTTTTGACTGAAACTCTCAGTGTCTGTCTCATATGCACATAAATTCTTAATAGTCTTAATGAAAAAGTAAATATACTTGACCTTCCTAGAACTTGTCTGTAAATATGCAATTCAAACTAAAAAAATATACAAATAGTATATATATATATATATATATATATATATATATATATATATATAGTATTTAATAGTATCCTTATATTTGTTTACATTGCTTGTAAGATATTCACATATTTTACTATGATGCTCCATAACATACATGATACTATAGTAGGGTTTTCCCCTAGTGGTGGTAGTTCATTTATTAAGTACAGATGTTGCTTTATTTTTACTTGTTTAGTTTTAGCATTTAAACCGTGTATCCATTTCTGACAGAAGCCAAGGTGAAAATTTATGGAATATAGCAGCCAAGCTTGCCCTAAATATTTGGGGTGGGATTTGGCTAGCAAAAAACAGCATGTCTATGAAGTCAAATGGATGTCCTTCTACTTGTGTTGTGACAAACGTGCTTGATTATGACTAATAGGGAGCTCTGAGCATCATAGTCCAATAGCTGTCTGCATAGAGCACCAGGGTGTCCAGAGTGAATACAGAAGGAAGACTTTCAATACCATTCTTCAATGACAGTGAAAGTTTAACTCAGCTCCATTGGTCCATTGGATCATTAGCACACCACTGAAATCAATAGGATGACATTCTATGACAGGTTTCAGCCCTACTTTTGTAGAGATCAAAAATATGTCCTTTTAAACTACGGGGAAGACATTTTTTAACATTCTCACACATCTCTAACCATACTCGCTTTTGTGGATTTCTTCTTTACAACACCAGAAGAATTGGCTGTTACGTGGTGTGGGTATGGAGAGCGGTATCCTGCACCACGAGATGTCATAAGAGCACTAACGCAGGGCTTTAGAGAAGGTCCATGGAACAGGAGGTGGTAAGAGTGTTTATGACAGGCACGGGAAGATCTTCCTGTTCTGAGATGGCATGGGATCATTAATTAATAAACTTAAATAGAAATAAAACACAGCGTAAACAGAGCTCTGGCGTCTACGCGAGAACGGCTGGGGCTCTGGAAACTAAAACAAAAACTTTAAATCCTCTCAAGGCTTTCGCCCTTACCAAGGAGGAGAGGGAGAGGATGTGCTTTGTCCATTTTTTACTGAGAGTGCACAATAAACTGGTGCATGTCCCTCTCCCTCAATTTCTCTCTCGCTCGCTCTCTCTCTTTCGCCGGGGCCTTGCCTCCGTCTTTCAACAGCAAATTTGGTCTGTCTTTCTTTTTCTTTCTTTTATTTTCTATATTTCTTTCTTTGTCTGTCTGTGTCTTTGGCTCTGATACCTTACCGGTGCTACCTAAATGATCGCACAAAGTGCCGAGGCATCAGGACCCTTAAATAAACACGCCGCCAGGAGACGCGCATTGACACTGATTGCGGCATTTCCTGCCAACCGTGTGTCCATAAATGGCTTCGCATGGTAGCAGCCTGCAGATCTGCCCATTCTGAACAGTGCAAAGCATTTTCATGCGGTTCTGTGTCTCGTGAGACCTGCGTCATTACATTGGCCCCTTTCTTTCTTCACAGGCTACTCAGGTGCTTGTTCAGTCCCTTGTTATTTCAAGACTGAACTACTGAAGCTCACTTCTGGCAGGTTGGCCTCTGTTCAGGATTCTTCCTCTGCAGCTGATCCAGAGATGTGAATTCTAAGAAATATAAAGCTGGGCAGATGTTCAACAGCAGCACTGTTGTTGAGAATGGAAGTATGCGTGTGATTGCTAGCTCACCTCAAATCCACAATTACCTCCTTATTTTTTATTTTTTTATTTTGGGGGGGGGGGGGGGGGTTCCAGGTTTTTGTTCTCACACCATGCTACTAGGAGCTGAATCTCCTCCCTCATCAGTATATTGTAGCATCCCTGAGGAACTCCAGTGCTGAGGGTGAGACTGGAGGAGGTAAGGTTGTTTAGGCAAACAGACTATGGCCTGTGTGTAGATGTCCAGGGTCCAGTTACAAAGTGGTGTGCTGATGCCAATCTGTTTCAGCTTCAAGACTATCTTGGATTAGCTGCCTGGATAACATTTAAATGTACATTAGCCATTTGGCAGAAGCTCTTATCCAGAGCGACATACAGTACATTGGTTTACTAGGTTACTAACTAGGTGCCATCAGTCAAACACAATTGGCAGTGGGATTTTTGTTAAACAGAGTGTGTGTGTGGATTAGTCAAAGCACTGAAGAAACAAATACATTTTGAATCGATGTTTAAAGGTTGTCAAAGACTCAGCTGTACGAACATGTAGAGGACGTTCATTTCACCACCTAGGTGCCAGAGATGATGGGACCAGGCACCATCTGTCAGCTGCCAGCCAATATATTTAATTTGGGTAGCTACAGTAAGGCATTTAAAGATGAATAAATAACCACATATTTATTTAGAGTTTTAACAGTTGAATTACAATGAGTTCTGTTTGTAATACTGGAGCAAAAAAGTGACAGGTACAAGAAAAATTTAGCTCTGGAAACAAAAAATGAAAAACCACTGCAATTTACTCCGAGAAAAATTCTAGAATGTTATCAAGAGGAAGATCATCAAACCATCAAGTAAAGCTGAGCTGTTTGCTTTTTTACAAAAAGAGAGGTAGAAAGTTATCGAACAGCAACATGAAAAACTAGTGAAGAGACAAAGCACATGGAAGCTGTAACTGCAAATCGTGGTTATTCCACCAAATACTGATCTTCTCATGTCATTTAGCCAAAATGCAAATAATAAAAAATGAACACAGTTTGTTATTATTTGCATTTTGCTTGATTTGAGTAAAGCTCTGCAAATACTGCATGATCTTGGGTTATTTAGATGTGTTGTGATGTAAGTTCCTTTAAAAATACACTCTAAATAGTAATAGTTACAAGTGAATTCAAGAGAAATATTGTCAAAAAAAAAAACTTTTCATCTCACCAACACATGCACCTGTAAAAAAAAACAAACATAAGAAACTGGTAATTTTTTTAAAATAATATTTTTATATATTTTTTCCACAGCTGTATACAGGAAACAAATAAGGCTGTGTGTGGTTTCTAAATTCATTTGGGTGCATAGGATGGCCTGGGTTGGTGTGGGGTTTCTCAGCCTGAAATTGTGTCCCAATCCAGCCCTGCATCTTCGCACTGGCTGCTTTAAAAACAAAAATCAAAGTTGCTTTCTTTTCTTTTGGCTTTGGTGCTTTCTCCTGGCACAGAATGCAAAAAAAAAAAAAATAAAATCACTGATTTCAAACTACCCAGCAGGGCACCTGCAACCAGCTCTGCCTCATTCCTAAACAAGTGCAACCTATTCTATGTGGATGGGAACATTGAGCCCACTTGAATTTCATTGTTATCATTTATACTGCGTTATCTAATATACAAAGTCGCAGAGGCATGAGTGGGATGCCAATCCAATTCAATTAAATTTTATTTTATTTGTATAGCGCTTTTAATAATTGACATTGTCGCAAAGCAGCTTTACACAATCAAAAGAATTAAGTTTATATGAAATGTGAATGTGTATGAATCATCAAAATGATAAGACCCAGAGTGTTAAAAGTAGAATTTTTATTTAGACTTTTTTTTCCACTTGTTTCTGTTCTGTGATAAAGGTCAACATTTTGCTCATGTTACAATCATTATAGGGTTATACTGAAATCTGCATAGTTTTGTTTACTTTGCTGTTGGATCATTATTTATTATAACTATTATAATAATGTATTATAATTACAATGTTTATTAAAAGAATATATTATCCTGTACATTTGTCTTTATCTAGTATCTCTGTTTGTGTGATGCTTTGATGTCCCCAATACATGACATCCAGACAGTTACCTTGTATTATTTTATACAGTATGACATTTAATCTTTCATTTTTAATTTAGTAATTTTTTTTTTAATTAGACTGTTTTCAATATAATATGCGTCTTCCTAATGGAAATCTTTACTTGACATCATTCACTGCTTCTATTCCATTTTTAGTGCTGATTTCATTCACAGGAGTGCCACAAGTACAAGGTGATTTCTTTGATTTACTTACTTAAAAAAAAAAAAAAAAAGTGCACATTTATGTTTGATTCGAATAGGACCAAGGAAGGTTGTGCTTGTAAAATACAATGTAGGATTTGACAATACATTATTATAGTATAAATATAAAATTCATTTATTGAACTTAAATTAGTTTCACATTTTTAGTGGAAATAATAATAATAAATCAAGAACAACCCTGGAGTTAGACTTTTGAGTCAAACTTTTGAGCAGTAGTGTGTGTGTACAGTATAGGCACCTAGAATTGCGGGTTAGCAGTGCCCCTGGATATCGTATCCCTTTTGGTTGCTTGATTGGACCCAAATCTCAGTTCGCATTCTTAAAAGGTTCTTATATCGCCTTATATTTGAATCAGGTCCAAGCAAGTAGTCGAAGTTTTTTGAGTGAATTAAACTTATCCCTTTGAAAAACTGGTTAACAAGTGTTGGCCATATTCTCAAAACTCTGCATTTTTGTTTCAACAGTTGTTGATCCTCAAACTCTCAGTTTACACAAATTTTGTGAAGATAGGGCAAATATCCCAAGGCCTATATTTTACAAGTTATGCTGTGTTTTAAGTTAAAAATCGGTTCAGATTTTAACAGGAAAGTATGGCGAAAATGATGTCAGTCTAACAGCAGTCTACTGTATAGACTCACTCTGAGTAGTCTGCAGTAGTCAGATGTAGTCCAAATGATTTTTGGGACTGCACACATGAGGGAGTGGGGAGTATGGATACGCTTCCACTTTCTCACCCATTACTTGTGACATATTTTCCCGGTCCCCAGAAAATTGGGGTGACTCTGAGGTCAGGAGACCTGTTAGCTAGCATAACAGTTCAGGCCGTACAGCAATCTTTAATTTTGCCATTTGCAAGGCATTTGGAGTGTGCGTCTTTGACATTGAGAACACTGTAAACCCGAATAAATTGGCAAAATTCAAAAAAGTAATGATGTTTCCAATTTTAAGTAAACAGAACTATCAGTTTTTGAGTTTGTTGTACTTATTCATATTAATTGTTCTTTACTTGCATTATTGAGTCGCCTTTTTAGTTGTTGCAAATCAAAAAAAAATGTTGTTGGTCTTTTGGCTGCTCTCGGCAATGAGTCGCCACAGCAGACAATCCGGTCCGCACACAAGCTTGGCACAGGTTTTACACCTTCCTGACGTGACCCTGCCTGCTCGGGACGAGCACTTAATCCAGTTGTTGAGAATCTAACCCGGGCCTTTTACATGGCAGGCGAAACACCTCCCACTGAGCCACCAGTGCCCCTATTGCCCTGATACGCATCTTTGCGTCTGACACAAAATCACTAGTCTGAAAGATTTTAAGTTGGTGGAACTTTAAGGTGACAGTTACTGTTACTTAAGTACTTACAGTTACTTAAAATATCAAATTTGTTCAGCTAACTTAAAAAGGGTCATTTCTACAAACTCATAAATACCAAGAAGTTCTAAATCCTCATCAAGGTCAATTAATTTGAACTTAATTGTAATTATTTAAGTTAACAGTGCTCGATATGTTTAATTACTTTGAGCATTAGGGTTTACAGGGCACACAGAACAAGAAGTTGACTCTGACATACCAACGCAATAAGAAAAATATGAGCAACAAAACTTGCTTCAGATGAAAATAAAAATACTCTTACTTCAGATTTACTGTAGCTTTTTTATTAAACATTACATCAACTGAGTATTTTGGGATTGACGGTATTTGAAACAGCTGTTTACTTCTGATTGAATTACTCAATTATTCCTTTTTTCACTCTTTTTATTTTTATTTTTATTAACAACAGAATGTTCTAGCTGGAGACCTAAAGCTGTGGTTTTGATAAATCCAGCTAAGCATGTGTTTATTGGGGAGACTGTTACTCTCAGTTGTGACATACAGGAAAGAAGAAATACTGACTGGAAATACAGCTGGAATAAGAGCAATAGGACACTTTACACAGACAGCACAATGCAGTGGTTCAGGATCTCGTCCGTTAGCTACTCTGACAGTGGTGATTACACCTGCAGGGGACTGAGCGGTGACTCTCCGAGATCTGAGATCAGTGATGCTGTTACACTCATTGTATCAGGTGAGTATGTAGCAGCAACAACATCTGGATTTTGCAGAATTAATCTGATTGCCAGCAAAAAAAGTTATTTACTTTTTTTATAATTTTATAAATTAACAAATATTATATTCATAAGCTGTAATTGAAATAAATTTAGTCTAAATTATATCATCAGAGACCGAATTGCAGTGAAATATTACATCATCCAGAGTTTATTGTTCTCTTTTACTCCCTAGTGAAACAACATACTGTATCATGACAGATCATTCGGATCATTCTTTTGTTCCATGTCTGCGCTAACCCTTTTAGCTTTTGGTCAGATGGTCTAAAATTTTGCTCTACAATACTTTAGTAAACAATGGAGTTCACGGCTGACTCAATGCCTGCAAGGTGTTCAGGTCTTGTGGCTTTTAAAATAAGCCCAAGTCATCTGCCATTAACCACCATCCTTTACAGTATGAGGTGTTCCTGATAAAATGCTGTTTGGATTTCACCAAACCTGGTACTAAGCATTAAGGCCAACCAACTCCACTTTGGTCTTATCTGTCCATAGGACATTGTTCCTTATAATAGGTCAGATACAAAGTGGACCCCTCATGTTTTCATGTTCATTTTAAACAGAAGTTAGTTCAGTCTTCTTCTAATTGTGCTGTCACAGACTGTAACATTTAACATGCTCAGTGAGGCCTTTTGGGTCATATATATAGTATATTCAAATCAAACATTCATAGCAAGTCTGTATAACTGTATATATTCATAGTTTTGTTTTTTCTTTGTAACAGAGAGAGCACAAGTAGTACTGAGTGTATCTCCACAGAACTGGTTGACTGAAGGTGACTCAGTGACTTTATGCTGTGAGGTTACAAACTCCTCTATAGGATGGACATTCACCTGGTTCACAGCAGTTCCATACAGAACAATAAGAGGTAGCCAAGGAGAAATCTGTGGAGGCCTTTACACTCTCAGTCCTGCTACTCTTTTTGACACAGGAGTTTATGTGTGTGAATCAAAAAGAGGAGAATCAACCTATTACAGAGGTTTAAGCAACCAACAGCCAGTATGGATCACTGGTGAGGAAAAAGAATTTTACTTGTTTTGAATTCACATTCAAATTTTTTATTTGTCACATACACAGTCATACACAGCATGATATGCAGTGAAATGCTTAAATGTCCACCTGAGACCTTAAACATAGAAGATTATTAATAAGAAATTAATGAATTTCTTTGAAAGTTTAAATTCTTAATCCCAGCGTTCCAAAGCTGCAGTGCTAAAGACTCTATCACTGCTCCAGCAGGGGGAGGGTTGTTCTCATTCACATCACACTGTTTAATTAAATGATATTTAAACATGTTCAGTATAAGTAATGTCATAAAAAAACAATTGTGATAACAAATGTTAATTCTAATGTTGTTTGTTTAAGGTGAAACTCCTCCAGTCTCGCTGATCATCAATCCCAGCAGAACTCAACACTTTGCTAAAGATTCTTTGTCACTGAACTGTGAAGACCAGAATAACTCTTCTGGCTGGACAGTGGGACGTTACACACACAGAGGTTCAGAGTCAGATTGTTTATGGTGGGGATCAGTTAAGGAATCTACATGTAAAATCACTTCTCTCTCTCCATCCTGTACTGGAGTTTATTGGTGTGAGTCTAAATCTGGAAACATCAGCAATCCTGTCAACATCACAGTGCATGGTGAGTCTTCATGTAGTTTGTTGATAAAATGATGACAGGTAGTAGATAGGAGTTTTAATGTACTGTATTACTTGTATTACTTGTATGCACACATATATATATATATATATATGCATACATACATACACTCACCTAAAGTATTACTGTGTTTGACCCCCTTTCGCCTTCAGAACTGCCTTAATTCTACGTGGCATTGATTCAACAAGGTGCTGAAAGCATTCTTTAGAAACGTTGGCCCATATTGATAGGAGAGCATCTTGCAGTTGATGGAAATTTGTGGGATGCACATCCAGGGCACGAATCTCCCGTTCCACCACATCCCAAAGATGCTCTATTGGGTTGAGATCTGGTGACTGTCGGGGCCATTTTATAACACTGAACTCATTGTCATGTTCAAGAAACCAATTTGAAATGATTCGAGCTTTGTGACATGGTGCATTATCCTGCTGGAAGTAGTCATCAGAGGATGGGTACATGGTGGTCATAAAGGGATGGGCATGGTCAGAAACAATGCCTTCAGAACTGCCTTAATTCTACATGGCATTGATTCAACAAGGTGCTGAAAGCATTCTTTAGAAACATTGGCCCATATTGATAGGATAGCATCTTGCAGTTGATGGAGATTTGTGGGATGCACATCCAGGGCATGAAGCTCCCATTCCACCACATCCCGAAGATGCTCTATTGGGTTGAGATCTGGTGACTGTGGGGGCCATTTTAGTACAGTGAACTCATTGTCATGTTCAAGAAACCAATTTGAAATGATTGGAGCTTTGTGACATGGTGCATTATCCTGCTGGAAGTAGCCATCAGAGAATGGGTACATGGTGGTCATAAAGGAATGGACATGGTCAGAAACAATGCTCAGGTAGGCCGTGGCATTTAAACCATGCCCAATTGGCACTAAGGGGCCTAAAGTGTGCCAAGAAAAGATCCCCCACACCATTACACCACCATCACCAGCCTGCACAGTGGTAACAAGGTATGATGGATCCATGTTCTCATTCTGGTTACGGCAAATTCTGACTCTACCATTTGAATGTCTTAACAGAAATCGAGACTCATCAGACCAGGCATCATTTTTCCAGTCTTCAACTGTCCAATTTTGGTGAGCTTGTGCAAATTGTAGCCTCTTTTTCCTATTTGTAGTGGAGATGAGTGGAACCCGGTGGGGTCTTCTGCTGTTGTAGCCCATCCGCCTCAAGGTTGTGCGTGTTGTGACTTCACAAATGCTTTGCTGCATACCCCGGTTGTAACGAGTGGTTATTTCAGTCAAAGTTGCTCTTCTATCAGCTTGAATCAGTCTGCCCATTCTCCTCTGACCTCCAGCATCAACAAGTCATTTTTGCCCACAGGACTGCCGCATACTGGATGTTTTTCCATTTTCACACCAGTCTTTGTAAACCCTAGAAATGGTTGCACATGAAAATCCCAGTAACTGAGCAGATTGTGAAATACTCAGACCGGCCCGTCTGGCACCAACAACCATGCCACGCCCAAAATGGCTTAAATCACCTTTCTTTCCCGTTCTGAAATTCAGTTTGGAGTTCAGGAGATTGTCCTGACCAGGATCACACCCCTAAA
The DNA here is from genome assembly GCA_011419295.1 of Clarias macrocephalus. Taxonomy (NCBI): domain Eukaryota; kingdom Metazoa; phylum Chordata; class Actinopteri; order Siluriformes; family Clariidae; genus Clarias; species Clarias macrocephalus. The sequence goes on from JAAGKR010000139.1 coordinate 12,584, forward strand.
TGCATTGAAACAACTGCTATGTGATTGATTGATTAGATAATTGCATTAATGCAAAATTGAACAGGTGTTCCTAATAATCCTTTAGGTGAATATATATATATATACAAAATGTGATAGTTTGACTACAACAAACACTATCATGTCATTCCTATAACCCCTACGGTATTCCTCAGTCCTCTCATGAAAATCTAAATTTTTTTGGTCAAAAGGAGACCACAGCTTCAGCTGGCATTACCTCCTCTAAAGCCTCCTTACTGTCAACCTGGCTTCCTTCTTTCTGATCACTGTCAGTGTCAAATATAAATTCCAGAGCTTCATGTGCAGTATATCTCTTGGCCATCATTCATATTTCAGAGCTGCATGAGAGTATAATTGAAACAACGTTGTAGTTTTGTTTTTTGACAGATGGGTTTCCCATGGGGTAATAATAATAATAATAATAATAATAATAATAATAATTTTTATTTATATAGCGCCTTTCCAGAGCTCAAGGACACTTTACAATGAATAGAAAAAGCGGGACAAACAGACATTGACGTAAGTAAAAAAAAAAAATAAATAAAAATAAAAATTAAATAAAATAAAATAAAATAAAACTAGGAGACAGACATACAGATCGAGCTGTAACATTCAGAAAACAAGTACGTTTTGAGTAGAGATTTAAATGCTGAGATGTTATTAACAGAACGGAGAGAGTGTGGTAGAGAATTCCAGAACTTAGGTGCAATAACACTAAAGGATCTGCCCCCCATTGAAGATAGGCGGGACCGAGGGACAACAAGAAGGCCAGAGTCGGAAGAACGTAGTGAGGGAGATGGGATGTAGGGGACGAGCAAATTGAGGAGATAAGAGGGAGCCAAGCCATTTAAAGATTTAAAAACAAGGAGAAGAATTTTGAATTTAATACGGTAGTTAACTGGAAGCCAGTGGAGATCAAACAAGATTGGGGTTATATGAGCAGAGCGTTTAGTTTGAGTGAGTATTCTAGCCGCAGAATTTTGAATATATTGTAACCTAGAGATGGAGCTGGCAGGTAAACCAATGAAAAGGGCATTACAGAAATCAATGCGTGATGAGACAAATGCATGGATGACAGTCTCAGCATCTTTGGTACTGATGAAGGGACGCAGTTGGACAATACGACGCAAGTGATAGAATGCAGATTGGTGACAGATTTAATGTGAGACTGAAAGGAGACTAAAGGAGTCAAATATTACTCCTAAATTTTTGACAGAAGTTGATGTTTTGATGTGAGAGTCAGCAATCTCGCAGGTGAAATTAGTGGAAATATTGCTGGTGAGTGTTGGGGTGCCAATGAAAATGATCTCAGTTTTATCCATGTTAAGTTTCAAAAAGTTTAAGCTAAGCCAAGCTCTAATGTCCTTTACACATGCAGAGATATTGTCAATTTGGACAGATGGAGCAGGTGTACAGATGGAATAAAGTTGAATGTCATCGGCATAAAAGTGATAATTAAGACCATGACGTTGAAGGATCAGACCGAGTGGGATTATGTAAATTGTAAATAATAGGGGGCCAAGAACAGATCCCTGGGGAACACCTCGCTTCAGGGGGACAGTGGGTGATCAAAAATCCTTAACAGAAATGTAAAACTGTCGATCTGAAAGATAGGAAGAAAACCAAGAAAGAGCAGTACCAGAAATGCCCAGAGAAGTGAGACGAGAAATAAGTAAATCATGGGAGATAGTATCGAAGGCAGAGCTGAGGTCCAGTAGCAATAGTATAGACAAGGATCCAGAATCACCAGTAAGCAGTAGATCATTCACTACCTTTACAAGTGTAGTTTCAGTACTATGGAGGGGGCGAAAACCTGA
>JAAGKR010000139.1:14438-95251 GCA_011419295.1 Clarias macrocephalus
GACAGGCCATGGGTAAGCATCTCTCTTGCACTTATTTTAATTATTTGTCTTATTTTCCTAATTTGTTGTATTTACGTATTTTATTTTATTGTTATAGCTAAGCGCAACTGCCCAAGTGTTGAATACATCCCTTTGGACGACTCGGACAGCCAGGACAGTACAGAGCACAACTCTTTTGAGGATTACACTCCTACTGAACCTGTTGCAGACCAAGCCTCAGTAAGTTTTTGCCAAAATGAGTCTGATGGATCATTGACACAATTTCTACACAAGAATGGTCTTACTTATGTCAGGAAGGATGACTCTGGGCCTGTTCCTTCTAAGAGACTGTGTCCGGAGGCAAAAAGCTCTCTTTTACCTTCCTTCAGTCCCATGCGACCAGAGTCTAGTGCTCCAGCCCAGCCTATCTTAAGGCCTGTCGGTCTAAGAAGTGTCAGTACTCAGACTGATTTTAAAGTGTCTGTTGGTACCCAAACTGATTTCCCTGAAGCGCCTACACCACTTTTGAATCGTGGTATTTCTGTTTTTGTTCCTCACACTGATCTTCCCATTAATGTGGTTCTGGGTCAGAGAAGGCTTGATATTTAATTTCTTATGTCTTTTTGTTATTTCATGCTTACCCAGGCCCACTATTTTACTGTACTTTTTGTGTTGGGCCTTGTACTTTGTATTTCTATTTTATTCACTATGTAGGTGCACATGCTATTTTATTTTGTGCCTACTCTTATTAAACTTCTTATTGCTTAAGCTAAGTGTGTGTCTTTTGGTTATTTGTCTGTGTCCCTTTAAATTTGACATGCCTGCACATGTATCCAGCCCCTGTTACATCACAATTAAGATCACCCCATGAGATTACCTCAAGATTACCTCATGTCTGGGGTTGTTGGCATTACATAATGTCTAGGGCTACATTATATCAGCTGACATTACATCATAGGGACATCAGGTACCTTTGGATGCTCAGGGTACAAAGATTACATCATCTCTAAGGTCTGTTTGGTACACACTGTCCACTAAGCATCTCACATCTAAGATGGCTACCTGTCTAGAGGTCATTTAAGTCCATGCTGCATGTTCTTGCTACTGTGACATCACACTGTCCTTGGCTCACCTCTGTCTCCCTACCTCACCTCTATGTTCTTTTACTAAGATGAACAGTTTCTATCATATTGTTGCATGCACAAGTATATTTAATTAAAATATGCTCACACCTGCCTTTTCAGAATAATTCTGTTCAGAGTATGACAGTACTACACAGCTCTATTACAGGGTCTATGACTGGAACAGACTGCTTAGGATAACTTCTGCAGAAGGACCAGTCTCATACAGCAAACAGTTGCAGCATGAAGAAAGATGATTTCTTTCTCTCAGCTGTTATATTTTATACACAAACTTCACTGATAATTGAATCTATGCCCTGCATATGATGTGCCTACATTCAAGGAGCTGATGTTAGTTATTTGACACAGATCAGGGCCCGTATTCACAAAGCTTCTTAGAATTCTCTCAGAGAGCTCCTATCTTAGCTTCAAAAGTCCTAGCTAGGAGTTTTAGATTAAAAGCGATTTAGGAAACTTCTCAGAGCAACTCTGAGGAAGGAAAGTACAAACACCTTTATCTTAGTGAGGAGGTGTGGTTGACCCCGTTGCTAGGGATGATGCAGCAATTTAAGAACTGTGATGGGTTGATAAAAAAATAATCGCTGACCTCCGTAAAGGTTTTGAAATGCGATCTTTGTGAAAATTTAATACATGATAATAGAACAGACAGTGAAATCATAATGTTTGTAAATAAATACATTGTATAATCATTATTACAGGCTACTTTATGCAAACTTTCTGTTACAGGCTAAATATCTTAAAGATAATTAAAAAGCCAAATGTTGAAAATTTCCACACAGTAGTTGCTATATTTATGTACTGTACTGATTTTATTAATTGTAATCCATTTTAGATTGATGGGAGCAATTTACCAATTTACATGCTTTCAGGACAATCTATTTAAGTGGCACTTAATACAGTATGTGATACAGTATGTAGTCAACAATCCAAGAGAGATGAAAGAAAGAAAAACATCAAGAAAACCAAATTGGACAGAAGAGCAGTGTTAATTTTTAGTGTCATTTTATCTTCGCTATATGAACTCTTAAGCCTCTAAAAAGTTCTCCTCTCTACTCTTAACAATTTTTACCTTAGGAGCTGTTTTTAGGGCCAAGATGTTTCATGAATAATTTATTCTTTACTAAGATTTCGTCCTAAATTTAAGGGGAAATTCTAAGAAAATGTCATAATTCAAAGAATTTTGTTGACATTTCGTTACTAGGAACAACTTTTAGGCTTAAGAAGCTTTGTGAATACAGGCCCAGATGTCTTCACCTTACCTTTCAGTAGCAACTACTGTATACTTGGTTTGTTTCTCTTCTATCCCCAGTCTTTCTACAAACCAACAGGCAAGTGAAAAAGGCTTCTATAGTCTACGTGGCACAATTAATACATAGATCAGGATGAATACGTAATTAAAATGTGATTTTTTTTTCTATTACAGTAAACAGTGATGTAACACACTTTCCTAGGAGCAGTCCTACTCCTTGCTGAAAGTAAGAGTTGGAAGCTTCCTAAAGAAAGTTTAGGTCGTACTCTGAGCTACTGTAGGAATATTTTCAGTCCTAAATGAACATTGAGCGCAATTCCTACAATTGATTTTGAGGCCATGTCCACACATAGCTGGTTATTTTTTAAAACGGTTTTTGTCTTTCGTCCATATGCAAACACGATTTTGGTCATTGAAAACTCTGTTTTCAGTGGTGTTGTGTGGACAGGGGAAACAGAGATTTTGGCTTGTTGTAATGTCCCCTTGTGCCGATGATGTAATTGTCAGCTTTGTTTATGAGGATATTTTGTGCAATGGTGGACGTACATATAGTAAACTAGTGACTTTGTTAACGTTGTGTACTGGAATTTTTACATGCGTGTACATACATGCGCAGTTACTCACACATTGTGGTAATGAACAGAGGAGCCTGAATGTACTACTAAGCTCACTGCTTCTACAAAACTTCTACTGTACAAAACTCTGACTACACAGACCCCGCAGACAGTGACGGCTGTTTCGGACGAGACCCATCGGATTTCTACAAAGCGCAACAGGTGTTGACGGGTTTTTTTCTAGGCTTCTGATTGACCCCCTGCTGATTAAGGAGGCTCCTAACAGCGCTTAACAGGGCATTTTGCATTTTCATGTGGATAAAGATATTTTTAAACCGTAGATCGAAGAAAAAAAAACGAAGAAGAAAAAATCTCCATTTTAAAAATACCCGGCTATGTGTGGACATGGGTCTGCTTTGAAGGGGGGGGTCCTGTTTCTCACATTTTTGTGACTCAAATGTGTTCCCCTTAATAGGAACAATTTTCTGTTTCTGTTTCAAATTTCAAACAAAATTTAAATTAAACTTTTAATAATCGCCATTAATCATTTATCAGGTGATTAAGCATCATTATTACTAGTATAAAATAAAGGCCTGACTCACATCGCATCCAGTCAGCCAGATCCGCTTGCCATAAGAAGTGCTGGAAAAGCACAGAGTTTAGGCTCGGCCGTGATCACTTGACTGCTGCTTAATTAGAAGATCAGATCGATCTGTTCCAAGCTCTTTAACTTTTTTTCTTTCTTCGTCTGAAAGAAATTACAGAATTTCCTCTCATATTTAGCTGGCTACCATGTCAATCATTATTCAATACATTAACTAACAATCTGCTGACCATTAATAAGACTTGTTGAGAATGGTCCAATCACATGAGGCAAACTATTTAAAAACAATATTGATTCGCTAAGAATAAAAGTGGGAGGGTCCGGGGTGTACAGTGCTGCGCCCCAGGGATGATTTGAAAAGATCCAATTAGAGCTCAGCCTCAAATCACATGCTTTTCAAAAATTTACGTGCCTACATAGACACTCTACTCGCCCTGTGTACATGAACACAAATGAACATAAACAGTGTAGATTTTTTTTTATTATTGTAAATAAATTATATTAAGAACTACAGCGGAATATTGTGACTAAATGACTATATTTCATTATTAAAATGAATAATTATTATGTTAAATAATTACATGTTAAAGTAGCATCCTTCCCTGCCCAACTTTAAGGGGGGCGGCACCACTTATTTCCAGGCAGCATTGCCACCCCATTCTCATGCTTAGAACCAGCAACAATTGGTAATTAAGTGCATAGAAATCACAGACATAAAAGGTTAAGAGATAATAAATCAAAATGTAAACAAACTGTTGATGCATAAACCAAAGATTTTCTTTTTTTTTATGTATTGGAAATGGGCTTTTATAACCATCTCACTGTGGATGTTTTGTTTTTAATTTATATAAGCTTAATTAAAATAAGACATTGGAGGTTAAAACTGGTAATTGCTGATATTTTCTGTTTTTATGTATTTATGTTTTTAGTACCCATTTAAAACAAATAAAAAGCAATAATAATAATAATAATAATAATAATAATAATAATAATAATAAACCTGAATAATTACACAATAACTGCACAGGGAAATGCATTATTAAATAATGAACATATTTGATGATACCTAAATGCTTTTTGATACAAAATAATTTTAAAATAAACATTTAAATACACGCTTGTATACTCACTGCCTTGGATATTGGTGATATTATTTGATACTATATATGACTCTACTTACCAGGGGATAATTGTTTCCCCAAGAACATTCTATTGTTTGTGCCACATACAACAATGTTATTCTAACACATTTCTAAAAAATTCAAAGTGAAAAAAATATAGTTGTGGAAAGCTGTAATGACTTAATTATAAATATATGCTGCTTTTACATATGAAGGGTATTTAAAAATACAAATATGGACAATGAACAGTCAAAAGATAAAGGATTTAAAAAACACTATTTTAGAATGTGGGATAACATACAAGACAAACATTTCTAAACATAGCTAAAGATTTCATAAAGAGATAACATCACAGCTAGTTATATTTGCAATAGTCCCGTCTAGACGTTCTCAACTCATTGACGAGAGTGTTCAGACAACTTGGCAGAACTAGGAATCCAAGAGAAGGTTCTGCTCATCTAAGATTGTATGTATTTAATTGAGTATTTTATTTTGCAAAGCTGTGAAATTGAATCAATCAAACCATTCTGTTTTAGTCCCAACACTTAACACAACATGATCCCCGGCTGTAGGCTGAACAGGACAACCAGATGGAGTTCAAGCATCCACAGAATAAGATCTAAAATTAAATATGGGTAACAAATTGGCCTGGGAATATCTGTTAAATCTCCATCATTTGGTTGCCTCGTGTGGGCCTCGAAAAATAAGGACATTACAGTGAAGAACTGTAGTCAGTGAAGCTGCTTATGTGAGTCACACTCCTGGGATATCCTCCTGATAAGGGCAAAAAAAAACTGATTGGTGATGCGTTAATAGACTCTTTAAAAGGTGTTGATACATGACCTGAACTTTTGTTTTTCACATCTTGATGAAGTTCCGGCAGTTTCATCAGGGAATGTTTGAAGTAAGAACAACCTCAGATCCTTCAGCTGCCAGATCCGATCATCAGATCTTAGAACATAGCAATTGTAAGGTTTCACAGCTGGGAGTTTCAGGAAAAATGAAAGACAAATCCAATTCCTAGTTCTTTAGTTGATGAATTGGTTGATGAATGTAAATCCATCAGTGCACAGACATATAGGTCACTGGAGGGAGGAGGAGAGAAAGAGAGGAGAGAGACACAGAGAGAGAGAGAGAGTTACAATTAGGATTTTTGTGTGTGTGTGTGTGTGTGTGACAAAAGGGACTTTGAATGTTGGGACTATGACAGGGAAGGCGGATATATTGTGTGTCCAGGAGGAATGGTAGCAAGGCTAGAAGCTTAAGTTGTTTTAATATGATGTGGACAGGGAAAAAAAATGTAATTGAAGTTTTCTTGAAAGAAGAGTTTGTAAGGAATGTACTGGAGGATAAAAGAGTATCAGATAAAGTGATGAGTCTGAAGCTGGAAATTGAAGTTGTGATGTACAATGTTTCTTGAGGTTAAGCCCCACAGGTAGAGTGTGCCTTAGAAGAAAATTAGAAATTCTGGAGTGATTTAGATGAAGTGATGCAGAGCATCTACAGATGTTAAAGAGTGGTGATTGGTGCAGATTTCACTGGACAGGGAACAGAGGTGATGAGAATGTGATAGGCAGGTTTGATCTTTAGGACAGGAATGCAGAAGGACATATGGGAAAGTGGACAAGCAGATTTGGTGGTGGAACGAGGAAATCCAGGGCCCGTATTCACAAAGCTTCTTAAGCCTAAAAGTTGCTCCTAGTGACGAAAATCTAAAGAAAAATCATAATTATACAATTTCTTCATATACAAAAATGATGATTTCACTGTTGGTTCTATTATCATGTATTCTGTCTTCACAAAGAGCTCATTTCAAAACGTTTGCAGAGGTCAGAGGTATTTTTTTTTTATTAACCAATCACAATCCTTGAATTGCTGCATCATTCCTAGCAACAGGGTCAACCACACCTCCTCACTAAGATAAAAGTTTTTCTACTTTCCTTAGAACTCCCAGCTAGGACGTTTTAAGCTAAGATAGGAGCTCTCTGAGAGAATTCTAAAAAGCTTTGTGAATACGGGCCCAGGAGTGTATACAGAGAAAGAGGTTAGCTAAGAAGAGTTGGGACACTGAGAGGACTGAAGAAAGTAGACAGTAGTACAGGTAGTGGCAGCATAAGGTAAAGCTAGAGGTGGCAAAGGTCAAACAAAGAGCAAAAGCAAGAGCTGTGGCAACTACAGAGGAACAATCCTGATGGAGAAGCACAGAAAAGGTAATATGGAGTTGCATTGTGTCTTTGTAGATTTAGAGAAAGCGTAGGACAGGTGTCGAGAGAGAAGCTGTGGTATTTTATAAGGAAGTCTGGAGTGGCAGAAATAAATATAAGAGTGGTGTCCAGGACATGTACGAATGCTGTAAGACAGTGGAGGTGGATCTGCATTAAGGATTGGCTCTAAGGCCATTCTTGATTGCTCTGGTGATGGACAGGAAGGGAGCAGAGATGAAGATCTTGAAGTTCTCTTTGGGAATGACAAGGATGGATAGGATTAAGAATAAGTCCATCAGAGGGACAACCCATGTTAGATGATTTGGAGATCAAGTCAGAAGGGCCAGATTGAGGTGGTTTGGATGTGTTCAGCGAGAGATTGTGAATATAACGGTAGAAGGATGCTGAGGTTGGAACTGCCAGGCAGGAGGTCTAGAAGAAGACCAAAGAGGAGATTTATGGATGTAGTGATAGAGGACTTGAAGTGAGAGAAGAGGTTATTCTTTTTATGTTGTATGTGTGACCAAATTTAAAAATACATCTTGATTCATGGTATTTGCACTTTCTTCCTAAATGTAGGGAGTTTTACCTTCAGCTGAAGCTCTGAGTATACAGTCTCATCACCAACACTGACATTCTCTAGTTTTGAGCAAGAAACAGAACCTTGATAAATTTTCTGCTAAAAAAAAAAATACAGTTTACCTAAATCACCAAATAACACAGCACTGTTTGTTAAGAAGGTATTTTAAGGCTAATAAATAAATTATAATACATGAATAATAATGCAAAAATAAATTCTTTTTTTTTTTTTAGTGATGTTAATTTTATACTGATGGAGGATATTTCACTCTATCCCATTTTTTTTGTAACATGTGAAACTATATTTTTCTGCCATATACTTAAAAAGATCTAGTAACTGGCTAATTATAGCTTATATAATGTAATAGAGAAGAGGAACTGACTTTCTTTTGTGGATATTTACAAAATGGATTATGAATAAAAAATAATAAAAATTATGAGATGAAAATGTTGTTCTTTAATTAATTAAACATAAAGTTCATAAAAACTGCAGTGATACAAAGGGAATAAAAGAAGTGCATGTGGTATTATAGGAAAACTAAACACTGAGGGTGGTCACTCCACTACTTTACAATACCCTGTTTTTGATGTTTACCCTTTACCAACCCAGCACGGTACTTTATTTCTTACATGAAATATGAGCAGGGTGACAGTGATGCATGATAGAAAAGGTTTAAAGAAGTTTCTACATTTTGCTTTACCTTTTATACTTTTTGCTTTTTTCATTGGTTTTAGTTCAAGCTCAGCGTACATCACATCACAAATGTTGTCAGCATCAGCACCTGCAGCAGCAGAGAACACAACCACCCCAGTGATGATTAGATTTGTAACACATCACTAATAACTCACAAATGTATCTCACACATTATCCACACTGACAGCTAATAGTTTTAGTGTAGATCTTCAAACTCTAGAGTTAACTTACTTTACCATTCAGCTTGTTTACTCTTCTCAGTGTGTGTTAGTTTATAATTAGTACTAGAAAGATCACATCAGTGACTTTTTAATGGGCAAGGTGATGAAACTGAGTGAAAGTGCTGAAAACTTAGTGAAGCTGAAACGTGTTATACTGTATGCTAAAAAAATAAACACACTATGTTATAGCAATAAAACGTTACTCTACCGTAGTTCCTGTTTTTCTTCTTTTTATTTGTGACCAGTGTGTAAATGGCTTCACTGCTCTCAGCTGCAGCTTCACCTGAACACAGTGCAGTGTGTTAATCACTACAAGACTTTATTGTCTCCGTACTTTATTGCATAGAGTTTATATATAGTTAATTCTCCTTATGCAAGAGGAAATGTCTGAAATGAAATAAAGCTACCTGTTCCACTTATATCCGCCTGATCCACAGAGGCATAAATGTTTTCAGTTGCTACAGAAATCAAAATAAAGATTAACTGTATTTTAATTTTTTACTTCAGGTTTACAAATTATATTTTAATTAAAAAAGAATAAACTGCATTTTTTCCCCGAGATAATAATTTAATAATGAATTTCTTAGTAATATGTGAGTTTCTATTATTAAACCTAAAAATAAACAGTGATGGAGACAGGGTCTGACCAGTCTGAAGTGGTGTGTGTCCTGACTGAGAGTCTCCAGCTCCTGACCGCCTCTGATTCTGCTCTGATGTCTGATTGAGTTTCTGCTGCTTTTCTACAAAGGGAGACAGATACCACATCTGAACAGGGTGCAGAATATTCAGAAACAGAAACATTATTTTACACAGCCCTGATTGCAATCTAATAAACTGACTGCATCCAAAAGATTAACTGTACAGTTGGAACAGAAACCAAATAAAACTAATAATAAAACATGGTAAAAAGGGTGAAGAAGGTAATGAGGAAATTACAGTGAATTTGCTCATAACTTTCATGACTATGTTTTATATAGCTGTCTATATGGGAACACACTGAACAGAGTGCCAATCCATCATATCACACACACACACACACACACACACACACACACACACACAAAGGGCAATTTGAGAGCACCAGCTGACCTAATCTGCAATCAAACCATATGCGCTGGAGGTGATTATGAGTTTATGATAATATAGTAATGCATACGAAAATATCAAATAAATATATTAAACACTATCAATTTGTAGTATTTACATTACATTTAGAATTTCTATCCTTAGCATGTGCAAATACCTTTTATTTATTTCATAATCTACATTCTATTTAAACAGTTTTCCATATGCTGTAATCAGGCCAGCATTTCAGATCATTATAATGATTTAAGAGCTTACTTTTTTAAACTATTCTATTTCTTATTTGTCTTCCAGATGTTCCCTTATATTGGTTGCCACAGCCTATCATCTGCCTCCATCTATTTTATTTATTTTTATCTACACTTTTAGTTATGCATTCATCAAACACAATTTTTAACATATACACATACATAACTAACAAACAAAGATTTATGGTAATGAGGGACACTTAATCTTGATCCTGTGTATCTTGACCTGTATATTCATCAGTGATTTCTTATTTATTTATTTAGTTAGTTAGTTATGCATTTGATCACTGTAATGGAGATTTGAAGCTATTTATAACTGTGTCATGTGAAGTGAAAGAAAAACTGTTTGAGAGAAATGTGTCCCATATTAATATTGTTCAGCGTACTTCAAACACTTATCATACCTTTCTTTATTCTGTAGTACCAGAGGAGGATCATTAAAATTAGAAAAACAATGAGGATAAAGAACAAACTCAGTCCCACAGACAATCCTACTGACACAGCCGTAGGTTTAGAGCCTAAAAGACAGACAGCAGAATTTAGGATTTTAATACATTTTGCATCCAATGTGCTTCTTTAAAAGAAAATTTTGTGTAAAAAGATTGTGTAAAAAAAATAAGTAAATTTCTCATGTGTGACTATATATATATATAAACACAGTGCTGGTCACTATAATTGGCATCCCTGGTTAGGATGTGTTTTTAGGCTTCTAATGAATTCATTTTTATTTAAACAATAAAATTAAAATGAAAAAAAAGAAAAAAAAAGAAATAGAATATATATCTAAGAAATAGACAAATAAGAGATTGAATATAAATCTGTTTAAGTCTATTCTATAAATAGACAAATAAGAAATAGAATATATAGTTTTTACACTATAAATTCAACAAAGAAAAAAAAACATTATTGTGGCACTGTGCAAAAGTTTGGGCACCCTACTTAATCAGTACTTAGTAACACCTCCTCTGGCAGATGTCACAGTTTGCAAACGCTTTTTATAGCCGCTAAAAGTCTTTCAATTCTTGTACTTGGGATTTTCTCCCATTCTTCCTTACAAAAGTCTTCTAGTAATGCAATAATCTTTGGTTGTCTTGCATGCACAGCTCTTTTAAAATCTACCCACAAATTATCAATTATGTTTAAATCAGGGGACAGTGATGGCCGTTCCAAAAAATTCAGCTTGCGTCTATTGAGGTATCCCACAGTGGGTTTCAAGGTATGTTTAGGATCATTGTCCTGTTGTAGAAGCCGTCCTCTTTTCAGCTTCAGCATTTTTTTCTGGTAACCAGGTTAAAGAATGAAAAATTCGGTTATTTTTGATTCTACACATAAGGTGGTGCTGGAGGTGTACTTCCCGATCCGCACTGCCTGAGGTCTTTCAGTCAGAAGGTCCAGGATCTAGTTACAGAGAGAGGTATTCAGGCCCAACAGGCTCAGCTTCCCGATCAGGTGTTGGGGGATGATTGTATTGAATGGTGAACTGGAATATTTTCGAGATGTGTCAGTGCCAGGTGTACTGTGGTGGAGATGGCGTCGTCCGTCGAACAGTGTGGAAGATATGCAAACTGCAGGGGGTCCAGTGAGGGGGGCAGCAGGGTCTTGATGTGTCTCATGACGAGCCGTTCAAAGCACTTCATGATGATGAGTGTGAGTGCAACAGGATGGTAGTCATTGAGACAGGACAAAGAAGACTTCTTTGGCACAGGGACGATGGTGGAAGACTTGAAGCATGTGGGAACAACGGCGCTGCTCAGAGAGATGTTGAAGATGTCGGTGAGAACATCTGCCAGCTGTTCTGCACATTCTCTGCCTCTGCCTGTGAGGGTGTCTGGTCCAGCAGCCTTACGTAGGATGACTCTGCGTAGAGTTTTCCTCACATCAGCCATGGTGAGACACGCCATTCGGAGGAGGGGTGGTCTTCCTCGCCGTCACGCCGTTCTGCATGTCGAACCATGCGTAGAAGCTATTCAGCGCATTCGGAAGGGAGCCGTCACTGTCACAGGCAGGTGATGAAGACCTGTAGTTGGTGTGAATCCCTGAAGTGACTGTGGATTCTCTTGGCATGTGCGCGCTTCACCTCTCTGATGGCCCGGGACAGTTTGGCCCTTGCTGCTATTATTCCATGGTTTCTCGTTGGGTCGTGAGATGAAGTTCTTGAAGACATTGACGTCATCTGTGCACTTGTTGATGTAGCTGCTCACTGATGACGTGTACTCCTCTATACTGAGCACTGGGGCCCCCCACGGCTGTGTGCTTAGTCCCCTGCTGTTCACGCTGCTGACTCATGATAGTTTAGCGCCACACAGCTCCAATCATATCATCAAGTTTGCCGATGACACGACCGTGGTGGGTCTCATCAGCAAGTACGATGAGTCAGCGTACAGATAGGAGGTACAGAGGCTAACTGACTAGTGTAAAGACAACAACCTGTCTCTGAACGTCGATAAGACAAAATAGATGGTTGTTGACTTCAGGAGGAGCGATCACTCTCCACTTAGCATTGATGGCTCTTCTGTGGAGATCGTCAAGAGTACAAAATTCCTGGGTGTCCACCTGGAGGAAAACCTCACCTGGTCCCTCAACACCAGCTCTCTGCACAAGAAAGCCCAACAACGTCTTTTCTTCTCGAGAAGGCTGAGAAAGGCACAGCTTCCACCACCAATCCTCACCACCTTCTATAGAGGAACTATTGAAAGCATCCTGAGCAGCTGCATCACTGTCTGGTTTGGAAATTGTAACATATAAGACCGCAAGACCCTACAGCGGATAGTGAGGACAGCTGAGAAGATCATCGGGGTCTCTCTTCCCTCTATCGAAGACTTATACATCACATGCTCCATCCGCAAAGCCACCAGCATTGTGGATGACCGGACACACCCCTCACACTCACTCCTCACCCTTCTGCCATCTGGAAAAAAGTACTGAAGCATTCGGGCCTCACATCTAGGCTATGTAACAGTTTTTACCTGCAAGCCATCCGTCTCCTCAACACAAAGGGACTGGACTAATAAACACACTGTCTCAGTCTCCGCGAAAACACACACACACACACACACACACACACACACACACACACACACACACACACACACACACACAAATCATTCAGACGAACTAAATAACATCTGGACTGTACTAATAAACACACATGCACAATCACACTGATATACATCCATCTCAATCTGTTCATACCCACCTACCTGTGCTGCTCTTTGCAATTTTTGCACAATATTTATTTCACTCGCTATTGGCACACTACATTCTTGTCACAATGTCAATTGTTTACTGCTGCTCTTCCCACTACCTCAACTCATACTTTATCAAAAAAAAAAAATAATAATACTGTTACGTGTTACATTGTTGTGTTTGTCATGTAGCTCTTTGTTTGCACATTTGCACGTGCACTTTGCTGTATATTGTTTTTATATTTTTTGTATAGAATTTAATAGTTTTTTTTAGGTTAACTTAAAAAAAATGTGTTGTTAAATTTATGTTCTTGTATGTATGTAGCACCTCGGTCCTGGAGGAACGTGTACTGAACTGTATGTGGTTGCTTACTTGACTTGACTTGACTTGACTTGACGTATATTACGTCATTTGAATCGGTGAAGGGTCTACTTTTATTGATGTACACTCACAATATCCAGAAAATGTTTTTCTTTTGGAAAATGAAGAAAATAAACAGGGTGCGCTTTCAGCCGTCTCAGTCTCCGCGAAAAAAAAAAAAAACATAAACACGTCGTTAAAATGAACTGAAACTCCGTGAATACTGCACACATAGATATGAGAAATATACCTATAGAAAGCTTAAAGGGTCTACTTTTAATTGATGTAAGTCACATTCCAAAAAAACATTCTCAGTTTATGTAATCCGTGTGAAACCAAGGAGGACACACGGAAAACAGTCCGGGTAATCTACAGGCGAGGCCACGCCCCCCGGACACCGGCTTGAACACACAGAGTTTCCACACAGATTCAGTTTGTTTTCTGCGTGTTTGGAAGTTGGCACGCGCTACACAACCGAGGAAGCTCTTCAGAATGTTCTGGACTGTGGGAGGACTTTAACTTTTCCTCAGAAGAAGATTTTACGATTCCGACGACGAACGGGAGCATTTTGAAGAGCGAATAGATCCAGCAGAGGATTTTCAAACAAGCTGTTATGACAATGGGTTAATTATTAAGTCTTATACAACTCTTATTCTGATAATATAAAGCTAATATTTAATTTTCCTCACTTCGGTTAGCTTATGCCAGCTACATTATGTGAAACTTTGTCTTTCAATGTCACGTACATAGTTTAGGGTAGCATGTTAATCATGCTAACATGCTGCTTTATGTAGCTTAGCATAAATAGGTTAGTGTCGGTGGCCTTATGGAGTTTACAGATGTTTGTAAATGTTCTAATGTATTTCACCTCGTTTTGGATAGCTTTAGATTATGATCATCCATGCCTCCTCGCATACGGCCTTGCTAAACAAAAAATGTCTTAGAAAATGTAAATGAATATATTGTTATCTGTGAATGTGTGATTCTTTTTTCCTTATTCACGTATAACTGTTATTTTCTCCAAAATACGAACTTGTACGTACATACATACTGCTAATTTATACAATGCTGATTTTAGCCATTTATATGTTCATAAGTAACTGAAAAATATACAAATGTCAGAACTTCTTGAGGGCCCCAAATCACCCTCAGACTCCTAATAGTTGGCAAGTTGTTCTTTTCATGAAATGCTGCTACTTTTTTTTTCTCCAAATATGCCTTTGCTGATTGTGGCCAAAGAGGTCTATTTTTACTTCATCAGTCCACAGCACTCGTTTCCAAAATGCATCAGGCTTCTGTAGATGTTCTGTTGCATACTTATGATGTTGGATTTTATGATGGAGATGCAGGTAAGGTTGTTTTCTGCTGACTCTTCCATGAAGGTCTTGTGGAATGGTGCATCACCACTCCTGAGTCTGCTAAATCTTCCTGCAGGTTTTTTGCAGTCAAATGGGGGTTTTGATTTGTCGTTCTGACCAGCATACGAGCAGTTCTCTCCCAGAGTTTTCTTGGTCTTCATCTTGACCTCCACAATTCCCCTGAACTGCATCTCTTAATTACATTTCTCACTGTGGAAACTGTAAGATGACAATGCTTTGCTATCTTCTTGTAGCCTTCTTCTACATCGTGGGCACCAATAACTTTTTCAGATTCTTACACAGCTGCTTAGAGGAACCCATGGTTGTTGAGTGTCCGCAAGTGTGTGCACAAGGTTTGAAGAGTCAAAGTTTTATAAAGCTTTGAAATTGCCATTTCCTAATGACAGCTGTTGCCATGCATCAGATCTAACAATCTGATTAAGGTCTGAAACCTTGTAAAAATAATCTGAGACTCTGGAACTCTTAGGGTGCCCAAACTTTTGCACAGTGCCATAATAATGTTTTTATTTTTGTTCAATTTATGGCATAAGAAGTAACTATGCATCAATGTTTGCTGAAAATATTGTGCATTTTTCTATTTACAAAAGAGACTCTGTTAACATTTTTTCAATAAAAAATCTGTTATTTATCAAATAGCTTTTGCATCAGACTGTGTGTCTGAGATAAATATCTAATGTGCTACTATGTACTGTATGCCTAGTGTCTGTTGTTGTACAAACAAAATGAAAGTGATCTGGAAGTATTTCATGAATGTCACCTTGTACTCTGTGTCAGAAACACTGTTCAATAATCATAACATATTAAATGTAAAATCAGTGATACGAGTTAGCTACACAACTAGCAGCAACAATCTACATAAACAAAGAAAGTGATCATGTTTTGTGATGTTTTACTGATTAATCCTCAGTTTGTAACTCATTTTATTATCAATATCAGTGTGTGTATAGATTACCAAGAATGTGCACATGTACTCAGTGTACGAATAAAATGTACGCACATCCATTTTAAGACATAAATGACAAAAGTTCTGAAAATTCTTAAATAAACATTTCCCTTTTCCTTTAATAAACAATAAACACACTACATGAAGACTCACCCTGCACTGTGATGTTGACAGGATTACTGTTTTCTCCAGATTCAGACTCACACCAGTAAACTCCAGTGTAGGATGTGTAGAGGGAGCTGATATTACATGTAGATCCTGTAACTGATCCCCACTGTGAACAATCTGACACTCCCTCACTGTGTGTGTATCGTCTCACTGTCCATCCAGTAGAGTGACTCTGGTCCTCACAGCTCAGTGAGAGAGAGTCATTAGTAAAGTGTTGAGTTCTGCTGGGATTGATGATCAGAGAGACTGGGGGAGATTCACCTGAAACACAGAAGATAGACATGGGAATATGAATAAGTGCAATATGGAACATAATGAGGATACAAGAGCATGTTTGCTCAGAATGATTTTTATTAATCAGGAAATTAAATCCACAGTCCAAAGCAAGGACCATAAAACAAAGTTTTAACATGGGTTAATCCATAATCATTAATGCTGCAAAAACACAGCATTGAGAGAAAAAAAAAAAAAAAAACATTGATGCATAGAGAAAAAATCAAGAAACAAAACTTGGGACTATAAACACAGGAAAGACACAAAGAGGCAAAGAAGATATAAATACAAAGTCTTTGAGGTAAAATTAGGAATAACTCCACATGATCAGATCATCACATCATCACGTGTCCACCAGAGGGCATCATCATGTCAGTATTAGCCTAGCTTTAGCTCAAAACATTAAACAAAACAACCCCACAACATTGGCCTTCTATTATCATCAGCTTTTATCTGTTCATCTTGAAGTATAAATAATAAATAATTTTAAACGAGAGACAAAACTAAAATTAATCAAATGTGTTTAATCATTATCATAATCATAAAGGGAAAAACTATCAGCATTTACGGCTCTTTCATTATCATATAAATATTAATAAATAAAAGTTGCATTAATGACATTCACACAACCACATCCTACAGTACATTACTGTTGTTTTATTTGTCCTTACCAGTGATCCATAGTGGCTGTAGATTGCTGTACTGTGTGTGTAAGGCTGGTTCTCCTCTCTCTCCTCTGCACACATAAACTCCTGTGTGTTTAAGAGCAGCGGAACTGAGAATGTAAGAGCCTCCAGTTCCTCTGCTCCTGTTTGAGAGGAGCTCCACATACATGGTAGAGCCATCACTATAATATATTTGAATTATGCCTTCCTTATAGGGAACAGTTGTGTACCAGCTGAATGTCCAGTCTGTAGAGGAGTTTGTAGCCTCACAGCTTAGAGTCACTGAGTCTCCTTCAGTCAGCCAGTGCTGTGGAGATACACTCAGTACTGCCTGTGGTCTCTCTGTTACACAGCACATGCACAATTAGTTACACCAATTAAGTAAATAATTTTAATTTAACAATGTCTAATTGCACTAATTAATGTATGTGTTTGTTTAAATCTACAATATCTGTGAGTGTAAACATTAGAACATGTATTTTAATGTTTTTATTAACAGTTGATGAAATTTATAATTCAGGCTGTAGTCTTTATGAACCACATACATTATGACTCAGGTAAACACAATGCTTGTTATAGCCTGCATCTCCCATCAGCCCCTGAGTATCACATACACACACACACACACACCTGTTTTGTGTTTTCTTATTATTGATGGGTGTACTTTAGTTGCTAACCCCTGGCTCCTAGTCCAAATACAGTTAAAAAGGTAAAATAAACTGTATTTTAAGGACCTCACTGATCTCAAATAACATTATTTTTAATGTATTTCAACATTAACACATTATAGATTAATATTGACTATGGATAATTATGCATAATTTTTATTCTCACCACTTCTAACTCCAATCATGTTGGAAAAAAAAAATATATAAAATCATGACGTACCTGTTGCAGTAATCGTGACTTCATTGCTGTACTCTGTGTAGGACTCTGTGTGTGCCCAGGCTTTATCTCTGCGTGCTCTGCACTTATACACTGTCTCTCCTGTATTATTCACTGTCACAGGGAGTGTGTTGGTGTTTACTGGTTCAGTGCTCAAACTTAACTGCTGATTATATTCGTACCAGAGAAACTCCCATCCAGTGGACTCCTGCAGCTCACAGGTCAGAGTGACGGTGTCTCCAGTGTACATGGAGCTCTGAGGATTCACTCTCACAGTCGGTTTGGGTTTTGCTGTTGGGATGTAATGACGAAAGAATCACAGCTGCTTTCACTTTCACAACATTAACAGCAAATGTAAGATCTGTTTTTAACTAAAGAATGTAAACGTGACCGTCGCTTAAATGCATGATGATGATTATGAGAAGCAAAGACTTCATTCATTCTATTAATAATAAATGTTATAGAGACATCCTGCAGTTTGATAGCAGGCGGCTCCCTGATGACCATGATGATCATTCAATATAATCAATCTTTTTAGAGAGAGAGACTGATTCATCTTGTATTAAGTGAACCTATCACTGTTTTTAGTGGGCGGGCTTTTACATTTATTCTCTGTGGCTGTGTCTCAGTCCACAGTGTACTTCAAAGTGTGCTTCCTGCTCATTACTGTCAGTTCTAGGGAACTTCTGTTTGTAAGGAAAATCCCTCCATTCAGATCAAACTGCAACAGACATCACTTTTTTTTCTTTTAAATGTTGCAAAAACACAGGTCAAAACCAAAGAACAAAATAAAAACTGAGACAATGAACACAGGGAAGACACAACGCAACACAATATTGTATTTAAAAAAGTGTATAAGTGTCTTAGGTTATACTAGAAATAAGTCCACATGATCATGTCATCACATCATCACATGACCACCAGAGGTCACCATCACCTCAGTATTAGCCTAGCTCTAGCACAAAACAACAAACAAAGCAACCCCATGATATTGCACCTTCTAGTATCATTATCTTTGTATCTGTTCATCCTGAATTTTAAATAATAAATAATTATAAACAAATGAGAAAACAGAAGGTGAATCACTCTTAATAAGACAGTCATTGGACTGGACATTAAACTAACTGCCTATACCAGGAGACTTGGGACACAAGGTTGGGTACACCATGGATGGGGTGCCAATCCATTGCAGGGAACATGCACACCTACACACACTATGGGCAATTTAGGACTTGCAATTAGTTTAATCTGCATGTCTTCAGACTGTGGGAGGAGTACCTGGACTCCATGCTCACAGACCTGGGGCGGGAATCAAACCCATACCCAGGAGGTGCAAGGCAACTCTGCTAAACACTACACCACCATGCCACAACTATATGGGTTTAATCATTGATGTCATGAATTGGCAAACTCTATCAGCATTTAGAGCTCTTTCATTATTATATTAATAAATACATTTGCATTAATGGAAATTAATGCAAATCGCACAACCACATCCTACAGGAAATTACTGTTTTTATTTTTCCTCACCGGTGATCTTTAGTGTCTGCAGATTGCTGTACAGTGTGAATGGGTGCATTTTTCTGGAAAAAATAAAGAATATCTCATGTGTAGTCTAAATGGATAGAAAAGAGAATAAATCGAGTGTAGCCGAATGTAGCGGAGTAGGAGTAGCGCTTCTTCTTCACAAATCTACTCTAGTAAAAGTAAAAAGTATTGTGCGGTAAAACTACTCAAAAAAAAAAAAACTTTTATGATTTAACCAAGTAAATGTAACTCTTACTACTTATTTACAACAGATGCAATGAATAATGCAGGCTGTAGTCTTTATGAACCACATACATTATGATTCAGATAAAAAATGGTGGTACCAGACTGCAGCTCCCATCAGCCCCTGAGTGTCACACACACACACACATGTTTTGTGTTTTCTTATCATTGGTGAGTGTATTTTAGTTTTAGGTGTTAGATAAATGTTTTTTTTTTTTTTTGCTTTGGTTGAATTCTAGATGCTAACTACCACATGGCAAAAAGCTAGTATGTTGTGTGCTAGTTAACATCTACCTTTTGTTTACAAAAGAATTCAAGAGCGCTTAAAGATACAGTAGGAAGTGCAAGCTGAGATTTCATTGCTGGCATAAAATTAACATGTTTTTTAATTCACTACCATTATAAAGAGCAGGAATGTATCTGAACAGCTCGATTTGGGGGAAACAGATTGTATGAAATTCCAGCACTTAAATCCTACCATCACACTCTCTCCATTCTCCTGCTGCAAGTTGTCTTTGTGTTTTATTTAAATTGTGCTGCTTATTTCAGTTCATGTTCATGGAGTTCACAGTTTTTTTATTATAGTCTTTTTTGTGCTATTTGGTCTTGTTTTACATTAAAATGTGAAATGACTTTCCATCCCTTACACTCTAAGTGCTGTCACTATAAATGTTATTAATTAATGTATTCATTTATTTATCTATTAGCTATATTCACTCTTTGACATACAATATTTAATCTTTCTCTGATAAACACATGCTGAAATAATTTTACCTTTTTTAGACCTCACTTATCTCAAATAACTTTTTTTTATTTATTTCAACATTATTTAAAACGTTATAAAATAACATGGAATATCAAAAATTATGCATGAAGTTTTATTCTCACCACTTCTAACTCCAATCCTCTTGAAAAAAAAAAAAATATATATATATATATATAAAATCATGACATACCTGTTGCAGTAATCGTGACTTCATCGCTGTACTCAGTGTAGGACTCCGTGTGCGCCCAGGCTTTATACCTGCGTGCTACACACTTATACACTGTGTCTCCTGTGCTATTCACTGTCACAGGGAGTGTGTTAATGTTTACTGGTTCAATGTCAAAATCCTGTAACTGCTGATTATTTTTGTAAAAGAGAAACTCCCATCCAGTGGACTCCTGCAGCTCACAGGTCAGAGTGACGGTGTCTCCAGTGTAGATGGAGCTCTGATGATTCACTTTCACAATCGGTTTGGGTTTTGCTGTTGGGATAAAATGATAAAGTCAGAGCTGCTTTTCACTTTACAACATGAGCAGCAGATTTAACATATTATAGAAAATCATGATCAGTTCAGTTTTTAACTAAAGAGTGTGAATATGATCACATTAACAAGCAAGATGATGAACGTGAGCGTCAAAGACTTCATTTGTTAGTTTTATTATATTGCTAATCAGACATCCTGCACTATGATAGCAGGCAGCTCCCTCATGCTCACACATCATCTACAATAAAAACAATCTTTTGAGCTAGAGAGCGAACTGATTTCTCTTGTGTTAAGTTAGCCTATCACAGTTCTTAATGGGTGAAGCTTTACGCCTTTACATTTATCACCTCTGGCTGTGATCTATTCCACAGTGTACTTTAAAGTGTACTTCCTACTCATTGTCCAGGAAATGTTGGTTAAGGAAACTTCTCCCTACAAAATCCCTCCATTCCAACACCCTGAGACATCACCAGTGCAGACCTTTTTAATTTGTGAGGAGCAGGGGGGGCTAGCCACTCTTTCTTTGACACGTTGCCAGGTTTGTTCTCCTAATTTTTTACAGTGAGTGTGATGGATTTTCCCACCAAGTTTGGTCCCAGGTTATATGGTAAAATGTATCTGTGTCATTACTGGCAGTATTTCCCTGATGTCACACCAGGGTGGCATGATCGGATGAGATAAAATGTGATTTAGGTCTGTGGGACCCTACTGGAGTGATACATTCAAATGACTTTCCATTTCCTGACATTGGAAAACTTAAAGCTACAGCTTTATCTGAGTGCTGACACTGGAGACTCATTACATCAATTAAAGTACATAAATGTCTCCTTACACAAAACTTCCACATAAACAACTAATTGTTTTGTTCTTTGTCAAATCTTTCAATCTCATCATCAGGAATTATTAGTGCAAAATATCCACATGTTTCTCTGAAAGCTCTCTCACTATAGTTATTTAATTTAGGCTAAATAAGTTTTAGCACCTGCATTCAATACATGCTCTACTGATTTACTTTTAATATGGTTACTGATCTTTAAACATATTTCTTCATTATGTATAACATTATAGAACAACTTTAAATTGTGATAATTCTACATATTTTGTAATAATTACACATGTTTTAATTCTCACCACTTGTAACTTCAATCTTTTTAGGAAAGGGGAAAAATATGCAGTACCTCTTGCAGTAATCTTGACTTGATCACTGAGCTCTGTGTAGTCTCTTCCCCAGTAGTTATACTTTACTACACCACACTCATACACTGTCTCTCCTGAATTCTCCACTGTCACAAGAATGGTGTTGGTAGATTTTGCTGCAGTCAAAAAATTCCGTAACCACAAATGATTTTTAAACCAGTGAAACTCCGTTCCAGTGTATTGCGGAAGATCACAGGTCAGAGTGACGGTGTCTCCAGTGTAGAGTGGGTTCTGATGATTCACTGTATTCACTCTCAGAGTCGGTTTGGGGTTTGCTGTTGGTTTGAAATCAGGAAAGTGTCAAGCATGCAGGGTGATGAACATGAGTGTCAAAGACTTTAATTTGTGTGTGAGTAAAAGTCATTCCACACAGTAGCCCTCCCTCCTATCAAATAAGTGTCTGTGTGTGTGTGTGTGTGTGTGTGTGTGTGTGTGTGTGTGTGTGTGTGTGTGTGAGAGTAAGGCTAGATGAGGAATGACTCTAATGAAACTCTTACAAAGAGAGAAACTGGATCTTTAATAAGGAACCTCTTTAATGACACTTTCTTTTGCTTTATGTGCGGACACGTGTTACAGTAAACAGTACACATGAAAGGACTTTCGAACAAACACACATACAAACAGAAAATGAAAAATGTTTCACACGTCACAGTGTTATAGTAAAAAGTACACATGCATGGATGTTAACTAAGCGAGTGACACATGCACACTGAGACTAAGCAGGGGAGACGATTACCCACAATTCCGAAAGAGAAGAACCTTTTGCTCAATTATGATCACGTGACGCTCGGTGTCAAAACAAGAAGTGCATGCGTATCAAATGATACACAATGATACTCTGCACTTGTATATAAAGACTCACTCATTTAACAGCTCATGGAACGTTTGCAAACCAAATTACTCGCAATCTGAGGTTAGACTGTAGTTGTGTTTATGCTAATGCTAAAAACAATTAAAATCATGTTGTACCTTTTGCAGCAATCAGGACTCCATTGCTGTACTCTGTGTAGTAGTGTGATTGTGCCCAGGTGTTATACCTGCGTGCTACACACTTATACATTGTGTCTCCTGTATTATACACTGTCACAGAGAGTGTGTTGGTGTTACTGGTTACTGGTTCAGTGCTGGAATGCTGTAACTGCTGCTTATATTTGTAAAAGATAAACTGCCATCCAGTGCTCTCCTGTAGGTTACAGGTCAGAGTGACGGTGCCTCCAGTGTAGATGGAGCTCTGACGATTCACTCTTAGACTTGGTTTGGGTTTTGCTGTTGGGATGAAATGATGGCGTCAGAACTGCTTTTACATTTACAACATAAACAGCAGATTTAACATGTATAAAATCCTGATCCAAAATTATTACAATTGTATGTTTTCCAGTGTTGTGCATGAACAGGTGAGTGAGGTGTGAGTGAGTACATTTGAGCATTTGGTAGACACCCTTATCCAGAGAGAGGCACAGTAGCTTGTCAACCAGAATGCTGGTTTTATTATATTTTATTAACAGAAGGACATTTTGCAAATAGCTGCAGTTTTTAATTATAAGTAAAGCTTAGGTCATAAAAAAGTCATAACTATATGTTGTATAGAAGAAATACAACAGTAATGGTAATTTCCACATCCGGGTACTTTATATAAAAAACATGAAAAATCAGAACCAAAGCCACTGACATTTACTGTAAAATAATGAGTTTAAAAATGATTAAATGTTGTTTAGAATAACTCAAATAAATAGATTTACATTTATGTAAATGTTTCATAGGATTTTTTTCAGGGATTTTGTAATATTTATGCAGCATAATCAGGGCCTCTTAATTCGCTCGGTTGTTTTTGTAGTTTAAGTGTTACTGTGTGTGCTTTACAATGTGAGACAACATTCAAATGCAAATAGAACACAGAACTGAGTTAATGAGAGTCTTGGATGTGTGTCTATAACAAAACAACTATATTATAACACTCAGACCTTTCAGACCACTCAGAGTCGTTTATATAAGTCACTGATCAATAGCTCATGATACACACTTTTAAAGAATTTATTCACACAGATGTACCTGTTTTACATGGAAATTTACAGGTTTGTCACTGATTTACTCTGACAAAGAGCCGTATAAGAACAGTGGCAGCTGGCACACCTAAAATAGATGCAGGATTATTATTTATATTCTAAATAAAAATGCTTTTCCAAACATGGGTTATTGTTGTTCACTTACACTATTTGTTAATTTCAGTTAAATGAGGTTTGAGCTCCAAGATGTTGAGCATCCTGATCCTCCTCTTTAATGTCCTACGTAGTCTAATCAGCGCTTAACCGCACGCATAAAGTTTTCCAGAGTGCACCTGCAGAAGTAGACTAATGATTATTAATGCGTCGGGAAAAACATCTCGCTTTCTATAAGTATATTTTTTTCACGTCTGTGAGGCAAGTATACACAGAGTTTCGGTTAATTTTCTGATGTGCTCAAGTTCACAGAAACCAATACAGAATAGCACATCTTGTTTACTTTCATTATTTAACAAAATCATAACAAGGCATCATTGTGAGTGCACGGAAATAAAAGTAGAGTCTTATAAAGGCTATGTATCTTACAGTATAAGTTTTATTATATAGTTTTTGTACATTAATTTTAATAAATGTAGCACACCGACTTTTTCTAGACCAGAGTCTGTTTCTGGCTATGCAAGTGTTACACATGATAAAATATAAAGACTCACTGTGTTAACATTTACTTTGCCTAAATTCGATGCCAATAAGAAACGCCTATATTTAATTAAAATTCTAAATTTGTATTATAATGTTAGTACTGTGATTATACATTTGTGTAATTACAATGGTTCAATTGAATTTATCTGCTTGCATGTGAGCTGTGGTTCATTAATCATTGAACCAAGTCTGTAATTATTGTTTTTAAGTCTAGGCTAAAAACCTATTTATTTAGACAAGTATTTTTTGTAAATAGATTAACCTTAGGTAAAGGAGCAGATCTGGGGGACTCATGGACATAGAGTATTCTGGTGAACTGGTATGTTGAGATGCTGTCCTCCCCACTCTCAGTGATCACTCAGGTTTGTTGACGGTGAGGTGATTGGTTGCTTTACATCTCAGTTCCCCCTCATGTCTGCGTTTCCTTCTGGCTCTCCCTTTTAGTTATGTTATAGTTAGTCCTGCCGGAGTCCCTGCTTGCACTTTGCACTAAATATAAATACACCTTATACATGTTGACTGTTACCATACCGAACTGCCATCTCTTCTTATTTTCTGTTCTCTCCTTTTCTGCTCTCTCCTCTCTCTCTCCCTCGCTCCTTTTCCCTCTCCCTGTCTCTCTGTCGAGCTATACATGTCGCTCCTGAGTTGCCAGTGATCCAGACCCCTCTGCCCTCTGAACCTGTTTAACCCATCATGGAGTCCTGCTTCTGGTTGAAAATCTGGGGACTGTCCTGTCCTCGATTGATGCTGACAGCTGTTCTCTGGGGACCTGTGACTTCAGTTGTTTGATAGCTCAGGACTGGAATTTCCTACAGTCTATCTGAGCCTCCAGCAACAAACTGGACTCCTTTTAATTTAAATGTTAACACATCTCCTGTTATACTGAACTTCCAGTCTTACAAATTATTATGCTGATCAATCCCTGCTATCTGTTATCACCCAGATGAGGATGGGTTCCCTGTTGAGTCTGGTTCCTCTCAAGGTTTCTTCCTATTACCATCTCAGGGAGTTTTTCCTTGCCACCTTCGCCCTCGGCTTGCTCATCAGGGACAATCTTATCATTTGTATTCATACACATTGTATACAAACTTACTTCCGTTGATTGTGTAAAGCTGCTTTGCGACAATGTCAATTGTTAAAAGCGCTATATAAATAAAATTGACTTGACTTGAATTGAATTATAGCGCCACTCAGGGGTTAAGCCAGCAAACACACTCACCTAATGCTGTTGCCGTGGGTGACATGGCGGTAAAACTGTTATTCAGGTTGAGTACCATGTATACATTTTATCTCTTTTTTTTTGTGTATATATATATATATATATATTTTTTTTTTTACATCTGAGCAATTACGTGTTAAGGGTCTTGCTCTCAGGATCTCACAATCCAAGTCCAATGCCTTAACCACTCAGATACCCATGAATCCATAAGAAAATATCAGTGTTGTGAATCTAATATTAAATCTAATATTGAGTGTAATATTTGAATGTGAATCTAATATTCCATGTTTTGGTGAACTGAACGGTTCAGTTTTTAACTAATGATTGTGAAGGTGAGCATTGTTTATGTTAAATCACTCTTGATGACCCTGACACTTTACCAGTGCATTCGCACTTAACATGGCTGAATACCCTGTACAGTCCACTTCATAGGGGTCTACTAGCCAATCAGAACACAGCTAGAGTTAAACATCGTGGTAGAATCGCTGAAGAAAGTATTATAGACAATATAATAAGGGTAAGAGGGCGATGCACTTTTTATTTTTCAGCACAAACTGACATTCCTGGTGGGTAAGCAGTCAGACAACTAGGATATTTCCTAATAATTCCTTTCCATTCCAGAGATCTTCTTCCAAAATATCTATAGGCATTCTGCAGTTTAATATTTTTAATCGGAAGATAATTAAAGTAAAACTAGTAATGTGTTTTACTGAGTATAATCAATGCATATACATGTAGTAAAACTAAAGCCTGTAGAGACACTAGACTATTTAATTTAGTTTGTCAACAGATCAGACATAATGTAGAGGGAGGCACAGAAACTGTCAGTAAATGGAATTAAATAATTACATGTTTGGCCAAAGTTTATGGTCTTAATCTTAAAATTACAGAATCCTTATAAACATGGAAATTAATAAATGTGTAATTCCAAGGTCTGTATGTTTCTTCTAATAAAGTGATGGCATCCAAAGGACAAGATAAGATTTCCTGACTTTCATGTTTTCCTTCATGTTATTCTGGTGTGTCAGTCTGATTAACAGTTTGCTGTGTGCTATTATTCACACTGACTCACCACAGTTATACAGTAAATATAATATAAATCCCAGGTGAGATTACAAAAGTCATGATGATTCTTGTAAAATAAATTATCAGATTACACAGAGAAGTAAAATCAGCACTGATCAATCCTCAGTCACTGACAGCTCAAAATCCAAATCCTCAAATAATTATAAGATTTTAAGGACAAAAACAAACCCACAGACTCACCTGATACAGTCAGTCTAACAGCAGCACTGATCTCTGAATATGGTCCTTGGCAGGTGTAGTCACCACTGTCAGTGTTTGCAGCAGACCAAATAGTAAATGATGGTGTATTTTTATGGGCACTGTTATTCTTATACCAGCTGTATGACCAATAAGCGCCTTCTCCTCCCTGTATGTCACATCTGAGGGTAACACTCTCTCCAATGAACACGTGTGTATCAGGCTTTATGGACACCACAGCTTTAGGCCTCCCTGTAGAAAGATTATATTGTTAAAAATACATATACTAGATTCCGGTGCACACAGAGGTGAACAGAGTCACATGACCATCACAAAATAAGTCTGTCTGTGGTGGTGTGACTGAAAGAGGAGGGGTCTAGTGTATACTGTACTCGGCACATTCAGAAGTAGGAACACTTCTTATATTATAAATCTATACATTGCTCTGCTTATATTGATAATCTATAAACACCAGATAGCTGGTGTGTATGAATAAACAATTAAATTTTTTGACAATATCAAGCTAATTTAATAGTTTGCTAAGGTCTTACACTCACTCCTCCTCAATGCTTGTTATCCTTCAAGGGGGTCGCAGGAGGCCTGGAGCTTATCTCAGGAAACTTGTGATTACTGGGTACACCATAAATAGGATGCCAATCCATTGCAGGACACACAAACACACACAAACATACACACACTCGCTCCCATGCTACTGGCAATTTGGGAACACCAATTCGCCTAATCTGCATGTCTTTGGACTGTGTGAGTAAGCTGTAGTGCACAGAGAAACATATCTGTTGGCACTATGATATCAGCCCTATGTCGTCATAGTGTGTAAAGGGCCCTCTTGTTTTCCTAAGGATTATTATTTTTTTCCACCCTTTTGGACTTTTTGGGAGTCTTAACATGCTCAAAAACTCATGAAACTTGGCAGACAGGTTGGAATCTGCTGCCTTCAGGATGCCTGAGAGTCTCATGGTCGGGGGATTTTGCCGCTTAGCTCATACACACTTTCACATAGGCACACGGAACTCGGTACACATTTAGCGCTCATCGAGCCAAACAACTTTCGTGCTGCATGTCCTGGGCTAAACTCAACAGGACGCCGGTTATTTTGGGTCGTTCGCAAAAATGCACCCGATGGATTTTGATATACTCCTCCTAGGGAAATTATACAATCGCTACCAAACTTGGCCAATGAGATCTAAAGACATTGAGCAAAATTGCGGAGGGATTTTCGATATCTCAAACGGGTCAGCCGTGATAATGTCTTAAACTTATGCCGAAAAATGATTAATAACTTTCTGTGTGGCATTATATTGAGTGACATTATATTCAGTGACACCTTCTGTGACATCACGTTCAGGATCATAGTGTGAGGCTTTTCAGCACGTGCGGCCTATTGTACACACATCCATATCACAAATGTTAACACACACAAACACATCTCACACACTAACACACACATCACTAATGTTAATACACACAGACTCAAACCATGCACACAAACAAGCACAAACACAAGCACATTTACTCGTCACACACAGAATGACACATCATCACGTCACACACCTCTCTCCCTCACTCTCACACACACTAACCCTTACACAGTAATGCGCACACACACACAAGGATGCTGCATGCACACACAAACACACTCATACACCACACACATGCACACATACATACACCCATATTACAAATGTTTGCACTCACGTACACACACACACCTCACGATGCACACACACACATACACACACCCCTCTCTCATGACGCACACACACACAGACACACTAATGCACTCAACAAATATTTAGGGCCCAAACCGACATTAGCACAAGCACATTTACGCGTCACATACAGACTGACACATTTACACGTCACACACCTCTCCTCTTCACTCTTAAACACACTGACCCTTACACACTAATGCGCGCGCACGCACACACACACACACACACACACACACACACACACACACACACACACACATACCCCTCTCTCACGACGCACACACACACACACACACACACACACACACACACACACACACACACACACACACAAAGGCACTCAACAAATATTTAGGGCCCAAACTGACATTAGCCCTGTATAGTGTGTGATGTCTGCAGGTTGTGCTGTGCAACCGAGTAGCGATGGCTTTTTCGAGGTCTTAACACACTCAAATGACACATGTTGTGCGGCGCGCCCGGGGTGGGAATGGCACAGGGTGCTTGGGCCCGTCATCATTGCTTGCAACTATATTTATTATTATTATTATTATTATTATTATTATTATTATTATTATTTTATGTAGCTAGGGTGATGTATTTTGATTCATAACGCACATATACCGGAACATATCAGAACAACAATCTAGCTTAGACAGCAACATGAGTAACATACCCCTGTTAGAACAGTTTACTGCAGAACAGGACATGGATTCTCTTTAACACCATCAACAACATTAGGAGTGTCTCGGGTAATGAAAAGATGGAAATGTGTAAATGTGTTGCTCTGCTCTTGTGTCCAAACTGAATAAGTCATTAACGATGGCCTTTTATTTTCACTAAATAACAACTAGAAATTTAATTTACCGATGAGTAACATGATTCTGAGCAGCATTACAGTTATATTACAGCAAATCACTCAGAGACATCAGAGACACTGTGACTTTGCTATTGAATCTCTGTTACCATGTTCATCCCTATATACAATCAGCATTGATTATAATTTGTGATGTCCAGATCAGTATTGTTTTGTGTGATCTGTTCATTTTTTCAGCACCATATACTAATCTTACATTAGATACACATTTATAGAAAATATAAAGTAAACATAAAACTAAAAGAATCAGGCTGTGTGTGAAGATAGGATAAGAGAAGAAGGGATGGGGGGTTATTGTGTAGGACAAATTTCACACACACACAGACATGCACGAATAATAACTTTGCTTAATGCTGATTCACACAGGACTAATATTATCACAGGACCTCGGTGTTCAGCAAAATATGGTAGGTCATTTGCAAAGGATTTTTTACTTTACAAATTACAGACATGGCCGGTTTGCACAGGATCAAGATCACAGACAACCTCTGCAATTATAACAAATCACACAAAGTCTCAGGTAATACTATTCTCGTGCAAATAAAACATTATGTACTATTCGCACAGGATAGGTATTATCTGGAGAACTCGCAGGAATGACCTCCTCACATCTGAGTTTCATTGGCGCTTTCACACGGGATAAGCAAAGTCTGCGATTTTACTCGAATTCACTGACTTATCTCCAGGATATACAGTATAAATATCCAGAAGTGTGCGTCTCTTAAGAGTGTGTTGTGATGAAAATAGAAGTGTGTGTGTGTGTGTGTGTGTGTGTGTGTGTGTGTGTCTGTGTGTCTGTGTGTGTCTGTGTGTATGTATGCACACTGTGTCTGAAGAAGAGAGAGAATTTATGGATGTCCGGTTAGATGGGTTTTAAAAAAAAGAAAGAAGCAAACATAGTTATAGTGCGCCGAGTCATTTCCATTTCACCGGGTTAAAATCTAATAGCTCGAGCTGTGTGCTTGATTTATCTGTAACACATTAATCTTGGATTAAGCTGTGAATCTCCTTGTTTAATTGTGCACTATTTTGATTTGGATATTGTGTGTAAATATCATTATAGTTCCAGCTGTATGATATAAACAGCAGAGTGTTTACTCTATACATCCTGCTATACATCTCATCCATCACTTTATAATCATTCTTTTTACTTTCGCTCCTTTGATGGTTTTCAGCTTTCTCTTTCTGCACATTGTATTGCTGTATGATGTATAGCGATATGACCTGGCACCCAAAATACTTTCAAAACACTCCAGTGCCGCCTGCATTCTTCCTGGAAGATGGATAAAAAGGCGCACAGGAAACAAAAACCTTAAAAATTTATATACGACTCCTCCAAATACAGGGCAAATCACAGACATGCCGATTCGCATGTCCCGAACATCATACTGTGAATGTTTTCCACAGTATTGGACTGTAAACTCTGTCTTCTGATTTTTCTGAAATTAGGATTATTCACCATCAGGACAGCTTTACAGGACAGACATTTTCAATCATCGTGCTCCCGGACTGATTCATTGAAACCTGTATCACTCGCTCCAGGAAATACACGACACCGTAGTTATTGTAACTGATGGATTTAATATTTCTTATATTATTTCACAGTCAAATTCACCGTCAAACTATACAAATGAACAAAATACACATGAGCAAACATTTGTTGATGTAAACAAACTCTAAACTAAATATATACAATAAAGAAAAATAAACATACCTCGCTGGCTGCACATAACCAAGAGGGAATGAGTACACTTACAAAACACAAAACCTTATAAATATCTTTCACTTGTCACGACCCAACTTTACTTGAGAACACTCACTTCTTCTTAACTTGTTTACCCGTTACACGTGGTTCTTAGCAGCATCATAACAAAGAACAAGTCCGGGTGCAACATAGCGCAGCGGAACGAAATAATATTTCCTACTAGTTAAAATACAACAAATATTCAAAAACAGAACAAAATAAAACAAAATCAATATACATAAATTAAATGTCTCAAAAAATGACATAAATGGCAGCTAAAACCGGTGAGGTGACTCATTTCTCCCGCAACCCCACACATACATACAATATACCGGACTTTAGACATTTTATACATTCACTTACACACTGAAAAATATTGAATATAATGTAAATATTGGTATCTGATGCACTGCAGTGTATATTTTTGTACAAAACATGTGATACCCAAATATCACAGAATTTGTATCACAAAAAAATAAAATGTAAATACATCACCTTGAGTATGGGCCGCTGGTACAAGTGAAACCAACACTAAAAAGGGAACAGAAACAGAGAAAATGGTTTAATCTATTCATGAAAACAGCACATTGCAGTCACACCAAACACACACGATTCATTCTTATTAATTTATCTGCCTTCTGTTAGAAACCAGTAAGGCAGGGTCTGATCGCCTTATCATTGGGACATAAAAACCAACAGAATTTCACACTGTAGTATTCAGCACATGTGCTAATCACACAATAAACTCATCACTCAGGACATTCAGACTGCAGATGAACAACTTTATACCCAACACTCACTCTAATGAAGACACAAAGAGAACATTTACTCACAGAAGATCACAGGGAGACGACTGAGCTCCATCCTGTCTCTATAATGACTGACTGACTGACTGACAGAGCAGTGGTGTGAGTTAACAGTTCTCGTGTTTTCTTTAAGTCAGATCAGACTACTAAGAAAGGAAAAGTGTGTTGAATATTTTAACTTCCCCTTTAATGTTTAGAGCATTTGTTCATGTATCTGTACTTCCTTCCTCTTTTTTGGAAAAAAAAAATCATAAGCACTTTCTCTTTCTCTCTAACACACTTAGAAAAGAGGACAGTGAGTTTATGGTCATACTGAGCACACCTCGGAGATGATAAAAATATATTCTTAGACATGCCACTGTAAAAAAATGACTGTATTTTTCTTTTGCAAGTTTTTGCATGCAGGTTTTTCAAGTAAATTTTACACTTGTGAAAATGAGTAATATAGACATGAAATGTTAAGGAAAAAATAGTTTTCCTTAACGTACTGCATTCAAATCTCGATGAAGTCTGAGGGTTAAAAGCGTGCGGCATGTCTGCTCGGAACAGCGCCATCTTGCCAAACTTGTAAAACTAAACTATCATGTAAATATGTGGTAAGAATCCCCGAACAATTGCACAAAATTGTATCTCAACAAAATTAAATGAAACAAAAACATATATCACGGATAAAGTAACACATACAAGACTAACACGTCTTTATGTAAAACACGGAGATTTTAATATGTCGGACGGCGTAGACTAAATATCATTAACTCGAGTTTCCAAATGTGCAGAAAATATACAGAATTAAGCAATGACAACTCAATTGCTCAGGGTTAACACAATTAACAAATACACTGAGTCAAAAACTCCAAGATATTATGCATTTTCAACTATTATTTACCTGTTGAAGAAAATGGAGAAGCACTTTGGAGAAGGTGATCCTCGCGGGTGAGCTTCTTTTTGCGCATGCGCAGATCACCTAGAGTCAGCTAGATTCTACTTGATTTTTTTGAGGTACATAAGTACTCTATTAATTCGTTTAGATTTGTCAAAGAATTATAAGTAACATTTACTTGACTGTTGAATGTTTAATTTTTGCAAGTCTAAATTAAGTAAATATATAGATTTTACTTAATACTTTAAAGTTTTCACTTTAACTTAATTATTATTTGTAAAAAAATAATTGTTTCATTTACAAAGCCCTACAATCATTTCTTACAGTGCACATGTTGAAGAGATGAGAAGGGGATAAAGCAGTTAAATTTTGTGTTTAGTCGTGACTCCCAGGAGAAAACTCAAGCTGAAACAAGGAGAGCATCTAAAATCTAAATCTGCACAGACATAGTAAGGGGTGCTGTGATGCCTGCAGGAACAGTGCAGTAAGCATGATGAACAAAATTACAAAGAAGTCCAATAAGGAAAATATATTCTTAGAAAATTAGATAAAAGTTTCAAATCCTCTATGTGATTCTTAGCAGGAAAGCCATTTCTTCATTAGCTTTGTGTGCTCTCAGTTCACTCCATCACACATTTAAAGAAAAGGAACTTCAGGGAACTAACAGTTGAAACTACTAACATTACCTATTATTATTAGCATGAGTGAGTCCCATAGCTAAAACAGGCTTGCTAACCGAGTTTGCTGTTCACTTTGTGCTAGTAAATATTTCACTTGCATAATGTCAGATCTACACCAGTAACGGCACCAAACTCCAGGTTCCAGAGTACAATGTGGCCTACAAGAATGACTGTAGTTTACTCCACCTCCCAACTTACACACTCACTATTCTGTTTCAATTAATGTGATTTATTGCAAAAAAATAACCGATAACCTCGTTTGGTTTTTATGTATACTGAAATAAAAAAAATCAAATCAGCACAACTTTAAAACAACACAATAAGTGTCAGTGGGGTTATTTTGTCCATCAACAAGTCAGCTTCTGCACACCTATCACACCTCCTCCCCTTCCTCACTGCTGAACAGCATCACCAAGGTAAAAAAAAAACAACAGTTCGCGAGCGTGTGTCTTGTTCTTTCAGGCCTCTACAACTGTCACTGCCCTGTGAGTATGTTTCAGATAGAGTGTACAAGGCTAATGAAAAGTGTTTATTTCAACATTCTCTATTTACTTAACCACAATTGGGTAAACAGAATACTGCACGAGCTGCTAAACATTATTATTATTATTATTATTATTATTATTATTATTATTATTATTATTATTATTGTTGTTGTTGTTGTTGTTGCTGTCATTTCTGTTGTCCTGGATGTATTCCTGTTCAGTAAATAGGCATTAGCTTGTCTGCAACCATGACCACCATTAAACAGCCATGAGGTTTCTGAAGAGTGGTTTGAAGTTCAAACATGGGAGCTCTTCTTGTCACCACTTTGACAGAAACTGACTTCATCTAATCCTCCAGTTAATTTATACAGGTGCAAATGGGTGGAACAAAGCCTGGCTGTTGATTGGAATGACCACATACCTCAGTTACCACAAGCTAGCTATATTAGCTTTAGCCACAGATAGTGGTTTGAAACTTGCAATGAAGTATACACCTAGGACAGGGTGCCAATCCATCGCAAGGCACATACAGTACATCTACTCACTCACACACTCATTCACCCTCTCCAGGTGATTTGGGAATGCTAATTAGCCTAATCTGCAGGTTTTTGACCTGTGGGAGGAAACCGGAGTACCCGGAGTAAACCCATTAAGCATGGAGAGAACATGCAAACTCCATGCACACAGAGAAGGGAATCGAACCTGGCCAGGAATCGAACCCGGACCCTGAATGTGCAAGGCGACAGTGCTAACCTCTATACCAGTGCAGGACATAAGAGATTGGATGTTAATTAATTTTCTTCAGCTTAATCCTGATAAGACAGAAGTTCTAGTCATAGGACCACAAGCAGCTAGAAGTAAGCTTTCTGATCACACTGTAACTTTAGATGGCCTTTCTGTTCCATCAAATGCAACAGTAAAAGACCTTGGTGTGATTATAGATTCCAGCCTTTCGTTTGAAGCACATGTAGATAATATTACCAGGATAGCTTTCTTTCACCTTATATTATATATAATATAAATATTGCCAAGATAAGAAACATATTGTCACTAAATGATGCAGAAAAACTAGTTCATGCTTTTATCACCTCTAGGTTGGACTATTGTAATGCCTTACTGTCTGGTTGTTCAACTAGGTGTATAAACAAGCTTCAGTTAGTACAGAATGCAGCAGCGAGAGTCCTCACTAAAACCAGAAGATATGAGCACATCAACCCTATCTTATCTACACTGCATTGGCTCCCTGTGAAATTTCGCATCAATTTTAAGATACTACTTTTGCCATTTAAAGCACTAAATGGTCTCGCGCCACAGTATTTGAGTGAACTGCTAGTGTCTTACGATCCGGCATGCCTACTTTGATCAAAGGATGCAGACTGCCTGTCAGTACCACGTATTATTAAAACTACAGCAGGGGGCAGAGCTTTTTCTTACAAAGCCCCAAAGTTATGGAATAGTCTTCCTATTAATGTTCGGGACTCAAACACAGTCTCAGTGTTTAAGTCTAGGCTAAAAACCTATTTATTTAGCCAAGCATTTTTGTAAATAGATACCTTAGGTAAAGGAGCTGATCTGGGGGACTCATGGACATAAAGTATTCTGGTGAACTGGTATGTTTAGATCTTGTCTTCCCCACTCTCATTGATCACTCAGGTTTGTTGACGGTGAGGTGATTGGTTGCTTTACATCACAGGGAGCCCTCATGTCTGTGTTTCCTTCTGGCTCTCCCTTTTAGTTATGCTGTTATAGATAGTCCTGCCGGAGTCCCTGCTTGCACTTTGCACTAAATATACATTCACCTTATACATGTTGACTGTGACCATACCTAACTGCCATCTCTCCTTATCTTCTGTTCTCCTCTCTTCTGCTCTCTCCTCTCTCTCTCCTTTCCCTGTCCCTGTCTCTCTGTCAAACTATACATGTCGTACATGAGTTGCCAGCGATCCAGACCCCTCTGCTCTCTGGACCCGTCTAACCCGTCCTGGAGTCCTGCTTCTGGTTGGAGATTTCGTCGCATGGATGCCCCGTGTGGTCTGCCTGGATTCGTGTAGTGGCTGGGGATGGTTTCCACAAAGACTGTCCTGTCCTCGATTGATGCTGACAGCTGTTTCCTGGGGACCTGTGATTTCAGTTGTTCGATAGCTCAGGACTGGAATTTCCTACAGTCTACCTGAGCCTCCAGGAACAAACTGGACTCCTTTTAATTTTAATTTTACACATCATTATGCTGATCAATCCCTGCTATCTGTTATCACTCAGATGAGAATGGGTTCCCTGTTGAGTCTGGTTCCTCTCAAGGTTTCTTCCTATTACCATCCCAGGGAGTTTTTCTTTGCCACCGTTGCCCTCGGCTTCCTCATCAGGGACAATCTTATCATTTTGATTCATACACATTGCATACAAACTTACTTCTTTGATTGTGTAAAGCTGCTTTGTGACAATGTCAATTGTTAAAAGCACTATATAAATAAAATTTACTTGACTTGACTTGAGATTGTCTTTGATGAGCAAACCAAGGGCGACAGTGCCAAGGAAAAACTTCCTGAGATGGCAATAGGAAGAAACAATGAGAGGAACCAAACTCAACAGGAAACATATCCTCATTAGTGTGAAAACAAATAGAAATTATATAACACCATGTGCATTATGCAGTTGAAAGTTTAATATAACAGAAGTTATTTAAATTAACATGAAGTCCAGTTTTGTGTTTTGTGGAAGGATATATTTTGCCCAATCTCACCTGCTGCTGATGGGGGAGGGGGGAGGGGTTTATCTTGATCATCTTTGTAAAAGATCTCAGTGAGTGTCAGTGGCGCTTAATTTGCCCTCCATATCAACAGTTACAAAGTTGCATGTTAGGTATTGCACTAACTTGTTTACTCATTAGGATTAATGAGTGTTTGTTCCTGCATTGAACTGTTCTTACTTTTAACACAGGCAGGTAAATAACCATTAATAAGTATTAAAAGTGGACAAGAGAAAGTAATGTCTTTTAGTTTAGTATTAGTGTGGATTTGAGTGATTTCTGTATGGGGATATTGTATTTCTTTGCAAATAGTATAAGAAAAACAGTGGAAGTGTATGTAAAAATCTGTTCACAGGAAACATTAAAGATTGGTTGAATGGTTTTCAAGTTTGAGTCATTCGTTCTTTTGTCACATGACTCCCATAGACTCTATGCAGTGCAATAGATTCAAAAGAACAAATGTCTCAGACTAGAAGATATGATGGTGAGCTGCTCATTCTGTTTATAATATTTTGTCCTTAGCTGCATTGTAATATTTTCATTACTTTAACTATTGCCAACATTTGGGTATGTAGACGTGTTGGGGGTCTGTTTATTGAAAATGTAACGTTTTATTTTATTTCTGATCAAAAGAACAAAATGAACTAAATGACGCAAAAAAAGATTCGTTCATTTTGATGAATGAGATTCAAAGAACCGAGTCACTAAAATGATTCAA
Organism: Clarias macrocephalus; assembly: GCA_011419295.1. Taxonomy (NCBI): domain Eukaryota; kingdom Metazoa; phylum Chordata; class Actinopteri; order Siluriformes; family Clariidae; genus Clarias; species Clarias macrocephalus. The sequence goes on from JAAGKR010000139.1 coordinate 52,043, forward strand.
ACTGCCCATCACTAGGAAACATCACCAGAGGCTCCATCACAGCAGTTAAAGACATTGCATTTAGTCACAACCATGACTTCCAATTATTCAAAGTACAAACACCATCCAGGCATTTTCTTTTATAAGATCAAATGATGACGAGAGGTTGTCACTGAGCAGCAGATGACAGCAGGACACAGAAGATCAGGTACAGATTCCAACAATACAGACTCGTTTACACTCATTAGATTATTTAAACCCTGTGTTTTAAACTTGCTCTACTTGTACTCTTACCTGTTGATCTATCATAGTTACTGTACATAGTTACACATCAAACTAAACCCTTCTCATAACAGATATGGATACACTGATCCACCTGAGCAGTCATGCTGAAGTACACACAATGTCCTAATCACACAATAAGCTCATCACTCAGGACATTCAGACTGCAGATGAACAACTTTATACCCAACACTCACTCTAATGAAGACACAAAGAGAACATTTACTCACAGAGCATCACAGGGAGACGACTGAGCTCCATCCTGTCTCTATAATGACTGACTGACTGACAGAGCAGTGGTGAAGTCTAACCACTTCCTGACGTTTTACGAAGTTATATAAATAGATGGAGAGAGAGAGAGAGAGAGATAATTTAAGATTTAATTGACACAGACTCGTAAACTGTTTCCTTTTTTCATATTAAGACTTGCACTGTAAAACTTCTCATGTTTAACTTTAATATGGTTAAAATTATTTGTATGAAAAAATAAAGTAGCAGTGCCTCAATTAAGAAATTTAAAATATTTCCTCTCACACACACAATCACACCCAAATCCAGTCACATGATCACTGACTGAAAAGTCAAAATTAAATGTGTTTTACACCCTCTAGTGGTGATCACCTAATTATTTGAATCATGACATAATTTACATGGCAAATAGATTGAAACAGAACTATTCAATACAAACTAAAATTAATCCTCATGTTGTGTTCGTTTGTGGCTCACGCTCATAATGTTCCCGGTCACTTTCGACCAGATCATTTTATTTCATTATCAATCCACAATAATGCATATATTATCACATAATGTTGTATTAGATCTTTTTATCAACTCCATGGATTACATTACAAGCTTTAAACTTGTATTTGCTCTGTATGTACTGCAGGCCTTATTTACCTCATTTCATACCATTCCTTATTTAAGGAAATTAGAATGATATAGATATGATTTTGACTATAACAAATAGTAAGATTAAACCTATTGTCCTTTTTATCGCAAAGTAACTTCACTGCAATGTTTATCAAAGTCACTTTATTGAAACAAGTTAAATTTATTTAAAGTGTGGTACAAAATAAGAACTTTTGTGTTCCCGGTCAAAACTGACCGGCATGATATATTGAAAATAAAAGTCCAAATGTACACAGAGAAAACTATATTAGAAATATAATGCTTGACCCATACACTGTATGACCATATTTACAATTTTAAAGTATACTTAATGTCATTTCCAGGACTCCCCCTGCAGGGGTCAAATCAATTCTCCTGATTTTTCTCAGGAACACAATCAGCCAGTTTGTGTGGGTACACCTGCATGTTCCAGGCATAACATGTCTTCACATCACATGCTGCTGATAACTTTACCATACTAAGATGGTAGACAAGATGCTCATCAACAGTGATATCAGGTCCTGGTTTGTGGCAGGTGCTCCACCCGCTTTTGCAAAACTTCCCAACTTGTCTCATCTTGTCATCAAAGTGAATCACATGTGACTCACTTTGATGATAAGTGAGCTACGAGTGACATTGTAGTGTGAAAAATTGCCTGACCAGTGGCCGCATCCCATAAGCTGGACACAGATTTGTTGCATGATCTGTTGACGCCACAGCAAAACCTCACACCCGAATAGGCTTCAATATTCACTGCGTCTACCTCTTTCCAGGTGTTTCCAAAACCCCTTCTCCTCTCCAGATTTGTCAGCTTACAGCCAGTGCGCCCCATAAAAAAGCATCATCTCACTCTCCCAGGAAAACAAACAGCCGAAACACTGGAAACAGATCAAACGACTTCCGCAACCTCCGAAAAAGGGCACAGAGCCGTAGATCACCGGCATCGGCAACAGCGAATCAGCTGCCGTTCTGTTGGCTGCTCCCTATAAAAGGATCCCAGTGGCGCATGCTGGTGGGTAGGATGGTTAATGCATGTCACTCATTTTCTTTTCCTCTGCCTGCAGATTTAGACACCTCTCTCTCGCTTCCCACGGAGACGAAGCCCGCGCTCTGATACATCTGCGTCCTCAACCTGTGTTTCCTCCGCACTGACTCACCCTGCCTGCGGCACCATTTCGCCTGAGCTCAGACTCCAACACAGGGGATGTACTGCATACCTTCTGCTCCCAGTAAGTACTAAAATGGGTTATAAGTTGAGAAGTGCAAGAACGTTTGTTATTGTTGTTTCTTCTATTTCTTTTTGGGATTACCTATTGACTATTAAAACAACGTGGGTTCATCGGACCCTAAGCTTCCTGTCCATGATTTGTTTGCACCCACTGTGGAGATTTACAGTCATGTTCATGACAATGATTACACTGCAGTCCTTGAGGAGAAGATGAAAACAGGACTTGATATCATCTGCTTGTCATATGGCATATCGGGTTAGTGTTAGGGTTTTTTTGGATCAAAGGGAGACCACAACTTCAGCTTCACAGCTTCTTTCTCATCAGTGTCAGTGTCTTCCTCCTCGGGTTATACTCTGTGTCATCATCCACCTCTGACTCTTCCTCATCTAAACCCTCCTCACAGTCAACCTGGCGTATCGCCTCCTGAACATTGTCAGTGTCAAATATAATTCCACAGCTTCATGTGCAGTATATCTCTTGGCCATCGTGCTGCTAAAGACTGAACTGTGAGTAAGGCCTCAAAAAGCTGTACATACCAGAGCTGCAAAAGAGTTGTATGATTGAAACAATGTTGGAGTTTTGTTTTTTAACAGGTGTGGTAAAAATGATGCTTTTTTGATAGGTTCCTGTGCAGGTTGACATGAAAGCCAAAAAGGGGCATAAGAAGGGTGTGTGTGTTTGCTCAAAGACACCTGCATGTTTAGGTGTGGGAGAGGAGTGTAGAAATGTGCTTGAACTGATTTTTTTACACTAATTGTAGTCTTTCTTACCAATTCATTTCCAATGACCATTCTTTCATGACTGAGAACACCATGCACCATGTGTGTATAAAAGATCCATAAAACATACAAATTTTTATAAAAATATTTCTATTTAATTTTATGCGTTCAAATGCCATGTGTGAACAAAGTCATTGAACCTCACAAGAAATTAATAAAAAATTACTGCACTTTTTGAGAGGAAACATGTAATTCGGTCAGATTTGACCAGAACACAGCAAGGAGGGTTAAAAATAAGAAACAAACTGAACTATAGAATTAATATCAGCACATGCAGGAAACTAAAGGCAAGCTAAAACAAAAAGCATAAAGTAAAATGGTTAAATCAATGTACATGCATATGGTTAAGATCCACTAGGGGGAATCAGTGGTGACCCAGGTCAGCCATTCCACCATCCAATGTCAGTTCCTGTAATGTTAAGAGTTGTTGAGGGTAAAGGTTAAAAATGTTTAAGGTTGTTGAATTGTGCCAGATTGGTGATTGGCATTGGCCTGGCACTGCCCCCTGCTCAGCTATGGATGTTTGTCCACCTTTCTGCATGGCTGAGGATTTTGCTCAATATCTCTATTTGGCAAAGCAGTGTCGGGTAGAGACAGCTCTTTGAAGCCATGATTGACTAAGTGAATGCAGGAGAGGGCAAGTGAGTTAGTGAGCAAATAAACAACTATAGCTAGTTATATACTGTAGTGTTGGCGCTTGTTAATAAATTAATAAATGAATAAATGACTGCCCTCTGGGAGCACCACAAACAAAAAAACATAAGGCTTTGTCTTAACAAAAAAGATAAATTATTATAAAGTAAAGAAATTCAAACGAGGCAAGGAATAATCAGGTGATTACTCACTATTATTCATGATTATGTGTGTAAGAGTTTTACATAATTTTAGGACATTTTAATGCGGACAAAATACCTGATGTATTTTCCACCATTAATATGTAGGGTTTGACCGCTGCATTCTTTAACTTATGTAGTGTTTTAGCTCTGGGTCAGAGGTATATCGAACGTTTAATGATACGGGTTAATTTGTTAAACTGAATAAAAATTTATAGTGTACACTTTATCAACTACCCATCGAGCGTTTAGACTGCTTTAGTGTATTTTACAAAATCTGATATTTACTAAATTATAAGCAAGGTAACTGTGAGCATATTTTAATTAAATATACTTGTCCATGCAACAATATGATAGAAACTATTAATCTTAGTAAAAGAACATAGAGGTAAGGTAAGGAGACAGAAGTGAGCCAAGGACAGTGTGATGTCACAGTACAAGTCAGTCTGATTTTGGCGGTGCATGGGTGTACATCCTAGGCATTGCTAAGCTGGCTCACTTGGTTTTATTGCTGCAATGGAGTCCAGAGTCTTTCTTTGGTTCTTTTTGAAGTTAAAGTTTTTGTATAATATTTGTAATTAAGGCAACTGTAACTAGTGTAGGAGAAAAGTCTCCCACATTTATTGGTAACCCTGCCGATGTGATTGCCTTCACGGAGGGCTCCTCCGGGGACCTGGGACCAGAGCGGGCTGACAGACCATCAACTTGTGCCGGCATAAGAAAAGGTAAGCAGAAAACCTGTTTGATCAAATTTCTGCATTTGAAGTCCATGGTCTGTTAGTGTGCATGTTTCCAGCTGGAGAGAGGTACTCCTAAGGTATATTGACCCTTATATTGAGGGTACTAACCCTAACCCCTAAGTAAAATTTAAGTTGCCAATATTGATAAATTAATTACTATATTTAAACCGACTGTAAAATTTATGTTAACAAGTAAAAGACTGGATGAAGTAACTAAGTATTAAGAGATCTACATAATTTTATTTTTTGTGATTTTTGTTTCATATTCTCTTTATTAATATTTTATACGTTGTGTGATAAGTAAGGTATCGCCACTGTGTTGGGTCAAGGCCTGACAAGGAAACTTGCCAACCAGTGGGCCTGGACCCACAAAAAATTCCTGCAATACACTAAGTAGGAGCTACGGCTCCAGACGTGGTAGGTGGAAAATCCCTGAGTCCGCCGTTAGGCACAGAACATATAGGTGATTCACAGTTCTGAGATGCGTATGCAGCCAGGTGTTTAGTGAAAATTCCTGTAGGTGATTGTGCTGTAATCTTGAGTCTTAGGGCTGGAACTCACTGTGTGAGGTATCGCTAGGAGCAGTACTGCAATCACGTTTCTTAGGGCTAGAACCCATGAAAATTTGAGGTATCGCTAGGGAATGGAAGGTGATTAATTTTAGAAAAAATGTTTTATTGTTGAAATTGTTTCGAGTACTCAAATTTTTGAAATTGTAGTAGAAAGCCCTGTAGTAGTGTCGCGTGTTCGTATGTCTTGTATGTGTATCTTTTAAATGTGTGCATGTTTTATATTTGTGTGAGAAGTCTGTATTGAATTTATGTATGTGTGTAAGAATATATAAGGCCTAGTAGTTAAAAGTGATATAGTATTAGAAATAGCCTAAAGAGAAGATAGAAGTTTTTGATAGATTTTCTAATTTGCTATAAATTAATAATAAATATAAATAATAGAGTATAAGAAAATAGCAAAGTGATATAATATTTGTAGTATTAAAGAATATGTGTGATTGTGATACATGCCACTAGACACAGAGCTTACTGTGACATAGGTCTTGTCTGGAGCTACTGTGACATAGAGCTTACTGTGACATGGGTCTTGTCTGGAGCTACTGTGACATAGAGCTTACTGTGACATAGGTCTTGTCTGGAAGCTTACTGTGACATAGAGCTTGCTGTGACATAGCCTTGTCATCAGTGATGCGCTACCAGACATAGAACTCACTGTGACATCAGCTTCTTCTGTGACACAGGAGCAGTACAGGTACTGAATGTACCAACCTAGTGGTATTATAAAATAATAATTTCTTTGGATTAGTGTACAGTACATATGCGCAGAAACATTTTAGTTGTTAGAGCTTAAGCGAGATATAAAAGATACCTTTACGTGGTGTGTAGTCGACGACACAACACTAATGATAATAAATATAGTGCATAAAGTAATAAATGCACCTAGGTTATAAATAGTAAATATATACTAGATGAAAAACAAATGTTAAGTGGATTTAGAGTAATTAACTGGGATGAGCAGATAAGTGAAGAAAGAGTTTTAACAAAGTGCGAACGGGAGTTTAGAATTTTGGAGTCGGATCAGAGTGAAACAAATAGATGGTTGTTGAATAATCCAGGAAAAGACTTACTTCTAACTAAAAAGTGTGACAAAGGAGAGTGGACGCTTAGGTTTTCACTAATACCTGACGTATTAAACCTCAACTGTAATACACACACTCTAATACTCACATCATATTTTAGAATAAAGAAATTAGCTCTTTCCTAGGGTTAATTCCTAGAGAGGTTTGTTTAAGAGTAATAAATAGTATGCTAGAATTTGCAGGATTAGGAGGACCCCCTGGTTTTATCTCCGCTCATTTCACTGCTGTGACAATACCCAGTTTTTGATATATTGCATTTAGAGGAAGGTACGGGAGGATGAAAAGTAAAAAGGTATAGACAAATTGATCACAAGAGTTATCCGGTAGTGCTGTATCGTGAGTGGGTGATAAATAATAATAGCGAATTTTTACGCTGATACCTATAGGCCCAGACGGTAGAATAATCTTTCAGACCCTTGACAAAATAGTCACGCCTCTGATTCTGATATCATCACAAAATTAATGCATAAAAAACATATAAAGAAAAAACAGCTGTTACAGACCAGCAGTAGTCATAAAACGCACACCAGGAGAGTTACAAGAAGAGGCACAGAAAAGAGAAGAGGCAAAGAAAATCACACTCTAGAACGGGACAAATGTGTGTGATGGGGAGGTTATTCTGCCGTGGAAAGAACGCATGGCGAAAGCGAGCGACACCTGTAGATATAATTATAGCTAAACACAAGGAAGATGAAAAATATATTAGAGAATGCATGATAAAATGGCATGACAGGACATCAGGATAATTACAGTGGCCTAAAGAGGGAACCTTTAAAGAAAAAAATTGTAAGGAAGTAAAAGAAATGCTCAAACACACCACTAAAGAGAAGGGCAGTAAGGGAAGGATTAAATTAGGACAAAAGCTAGAAATTGTAGGATGGTTTGAAAATGAAGGAAAAGAGAAAGAGTGACAAACTGAAGAAGAAAAACAAGAAACAAAGTCAGGAAAGAAGGATCAGAAATTAGAAGAAAGTGAAGACAGGACAGAAAAGATCCAGAAGGGAAGAAAAGAGAAAATAAGCTTAGAATTAGAGAGACCACCACCATACACTGAGGAATATATGCAACAGAAGGGTAAAGGAATGTACCCACTACAGAAGCTGCATGAACAAGATAAAGGAACATTTGGATTTGAAGGACAAGTATCGGGAAAAATTAAAGTAACATCATGTGACACTGAGTGGATGAATAAACAAATAGAAGAAACAGAATAAACAACTTCCAGATGTGGTAGTGAAAACGGAAGGGAATGGAGTGAAGAAAGAATGACAGAACTCTATGCGTCAAAAGAAACTGAAGAGCCACAAATAAGGAGAAGAGATATGGAAAGACTGAAAGAACAGAATGCGCTGTTTCAGTCTGAAGTGCAGGGATTTGTAAATAAGCAACAAGACACACCTGGAAAAAGAATAATGGAATGCAATAAAGAACAGCAGTCCACGGAAAGGCGGAGAAGAGAGAACCCAGAAAGAATGTACAGTATAGATTTACATGATAAAGAACCACTCACATCATCACTGTATGAAGCTGACAAAGATACAGCAGGAACAGAGGAAAATGAAGCGATGGAGGGAAATCAGGTAAAAAGAAATGTAAAAGGGTACATGTACATTGAACCTGAGAGAGAAGCAAGAAAAAGAATAGAAGAGAGACAGACAAGCACATGAAAACGCAACAGCCAACCATACCCAAAGAGCAGGAGGCAAGCATGCAGAAAAGAATTTCAACATGAGAGCTCTGGTGCAGTAGAAGAAGATGGTAGCAGTGATGATACCCTCGACAAATCACTCAGGCAACTGGAAGAACTTCTCGACAGACGTCTCAACGACTCCATGAAGGAAACAAGAAAGGTTGTATCTGAAATGAGATCACCCATGAAAAGAAAACCTGCACGTTCAAAGAAACCTTCAAGCTGGTATGTTACCTCATCCTGGCCTAATGAAGAAGACATTGGACCTATACACTTGAATGACAAACCATATATGTCAGACCCAGAAGAATATACTGCGGCTGGACACTACTCATTTGTGTCACAAGGAAATCAGTATCATTATGTGCCATGGTCATTTATGGATATGACAGGTCTGGCTAACCAATTACCAGATTTATGCAATGGAGCACAAAAATGGATAATACAGCTAGAAGAGAAAACCACTGGACACCTCCTGGCAATAGGAGATGTAAAAGCTATTCTGGCACAGACAATTGGGAAAGTAAAAACTACAGAAATTCTGAATGAGGCTGGCCTGCAAGCAGCAACTGGACAAAATGCAGGAGATAGCCTAGCGTTTGGAGCATTCAGGAACAAGCTTTGGAACGCTCTGCGAAAAGCCTACCCAACTAAAATAGATCCAGGAAAGCTGGAATCAGTAACACTGAAAGAAGATGAGAATGTTGTAAAGTTCATCAATGATTTCCAGACCAAGTGGAGGGAAGAAATTGGAGGCTCCTGAGATCAAACAGACAAACAGGCAAGATCAAACAGGCAAGAGCCTGTTTCGAATGATGCTGAAAAAATGCATGCCTCAAAAGTCCAGACCACCCTAGAAGGCATAGTGGGACTGAATACACTACCATGGGACACATTTCAAGCACACATTGTACATTATGTGGAACAATACAGGAAAAAGAAAAAAGAGGCCAAGGAAGCTGCTGACTCAATTGCAACCCAGTTAAACAAAATACAGCTAGGGGAATTTGCAGCTGCAAAGAAAAAGGAAAAAGAAAAAGAAAAATTCCAAGCAGCAGTAATGGTGCCTAAAAATTAGACAACACTGTCCCCTACTGGACCAGCACTGCAAATGCAGCAACCAGTGCAACAAATGCAAGAACCCACAATGACTCAAGCCCCTCCAACATATGTGCAACCTGGAAACCAGCAAGGACAAAATCAACCTATGAGGTGGCAAAGACAGGACCCCAGGCCCATTGGAGGCAGGGGACAAAGATGACCATATCTACAGCAACCAAGAAGACAGCCATTCAGAATGAATGACCCAGGGCAAATGGGCCCAAATACTCAAGATATGCAGTGCTGACAATGCGGAGGAGCAGGACATGTTAGAAGAAACTGTCTACAAATGATTTGGGGAATGCAAAACGGACCACAGCCCCAAGGACCATATGGAGCAAGGCAGGCACCCCAAGACAACCTGCTGGAACATGGACTCAAGGACAACCCCAAAATCAGTGGGCAAGGCCCTGTATGAAACCCACCCAAAATTGGAACTGACGAGGCCCAGAGGAGCCAGAGGGGGAGCAGATGCAGTACGTCTCAACACTGCATTCACAAAAAGAACCAAATGTGATGGTGTCTATAAATAATTCACAACCAATTCCATTTATGATTGACACAGGTGCTACTTACTCATGTATAGGACGTGAAGGCTCCCAGCTCCCTCTCTCAAGCAATACGAGAAAAACCACAGGCTTCTCTGGACAATCACAGGTATTGGATTTTTCTGGAGCCACAAATAATAACATTAGAAGACACCACTGTAGCAGCACCTTTATTATTCTCACCGACTACTCCAGTTAATTTACTGAGAAGAGATTTATTGTGCAAACTTAAAGCAAAAATTCAATGTAATGCTAAGGGACTGTATTTAACAATAGGACAATTCTTACAAATTGCAGAAAAACCCAATAACTTGGACACAGTATATTGGCTGTTGTGCACAGGCAAGGGAGCTCAACATGCACAGAACTTGTGGGAAGAATGGATTCTACAATGATGACCAGATTCTAAAAGAGCGACCTTGTCATTGCACTGTACCATGCACTATGACCAAGGAAGCCAAGATGAAGAATATGCACAAATATGGTCAGACGTGATGGAGAACACAGTCTCTGATGTGGTACTAGGAGATATAATCGTAGGCGCTCCAGGAGCAGCCATCAGTGTACATCTGACTGAACGAATAGAACACTGGCATCAAGTACCAAACACCGCACCCCACATTTCCTTACTGGTGGGGGAAAAGGCATAATCCAAAGAGTTAGGATTAATGGTCAAGCAAGCAGCTGAAGTGACTAAATGGGAGCAGACCTCTAATCCTTCTGTACATATTTCACAAGATCAAAAGTTTTTGAAAATAACTTTTTCAGGCATAGAAAGAGTGAGGGCAATACACACAGAAATAGATGGGAACATGACGTTGTCAACACACCCTCAGAGGGGGATGTGTAACACTCCGTTGTTATTGCACACACAAATGTCAGTTAAAATAGATGAAAAAGAATCAGCATTAAAAGAGGAACTGCTGAAAACAATTCCAGAAGAATTATGGACAAGACATTCAACAGATGTAGGATTAGTTAAGTCTGGAGGACAAGTCTTATAAAAATAAGACTAAATGCAACATTGCCTTACCAAAGACAATACCCATTGACACCTCAAGCTATAGCAGGGATTAAACCTACTATAGATGGCTTATTGGAAGCTGGAGTATTAACTCCTACTAAAAGTCCTTGTAACACTCCTATATTTCCTGTCAGGAAGCCCAACTCAGATAAATGGAGACTTGTGCATGACTTGCATGCCATAAATCAAATTGTAGAAGCAGAATTGCCTATAGTGCCTGATCCACACCCATTTTTGTCCAACATACCAGAAAATACACAGTGGTACACTATCATAGATTTAAGTTCAGCATTCTTTAGTATTCCACTACATCCAGCATCACAATACTTTTTTGTCTTTATGTACGAGGGACGACAGCTGATTTACAATCGCTTACCACAGGGATACTGTGAAAGTCCATCAATATTTAACCGAGTACTAACTCAGGATGTAGCCTCACTAAACATCAAAAGTACTATGATCCAGTACTGTGATGACCTACTTATTTGTAATCCAACAAAAGAGCAATGTGAAACAGATTTGTTAAGAGTTTTGACCGTTCTAGCTGAAAATGGACATAAAGTTAGCAGAGAAAAGTTGCAATTCTGTAAACAGAAGGTAGAATATCTAGGCAGAGTGCTGGAAGGAACATCTAGGCATATATCTCCTGAACACATAGAAGCAATAATAAAAGCTCCTAAACCCTGAACTGTAAAAGAGATGCTATCTTTTCTAGGCATGGTGGGTTTTAGTTTTAGTCTGGATTTGTGACTTTGCACTAAAACAGCTCCCTTGAGAGCAATAATCAAAGTAGCTGGACAAACAAAGAATAGTGCAGTGCTAGAATGGACACCTGAAGCACTGGAAGCATTTGAACAGCTAAAAAGAGAACTCTGTACAGCACCAGCACTTGCTTGTCCAGAGTATAATAAGCCATTTCATTTGTATAATGATTTGTATGTCTCGGAGCGTTGAGGTTTTGCCACAGGGGTTCTGACTCAACAACAAGGGCCTAGTAAACAACCAATTGCTTATTATAGTACAGCGCTCTATAATATTGAAAAAAGGCATGCCACCCTGATTACAAATGCTAGAAGAACAGGATATGACGTAATACTCTCTGCACCTGAATTGACTATAAGGTGTCAGACAGTAAATCCAGCAGATCGCATGATGACTCCAGCAGAGGGATATCCCTACAATTGTCATCTTGTGTCAGCAGAATGTCTGAAGACACGCCAAGATTTAGACAATCAACCACTGTTACATCCAGATTGTATATTTTTTGTAGATGGGTCATGTTTTAGAGATGGGGACAGAAATAAAGCAGGCTATGCAATAGTAACACCAGATCTAGATGGAAAGGCGCTCAAAGTAGTAGAAGCTGAACATGTGCCACAACCCTGTTCAGCCCAGCTAGCTGAGTTAGTCACTTTGACAGGTGCTTGTAAGCTAGCAGAAGAAAAAGCGTGTACAATATACACTGACTCAGCTTATGCATATGGAATATGCCACTTGTATGGCCCCATATGGGCACAAAGAGGTTACAAAAAAGCAGATGGAACACCAGTAATACATGGAGAAGCAATTTCAGACTTGCTAGATGCAATTAAATTACCATCCAGATTAGCTATAGTAAAATGTGCAGTACATAAAGATGGTGTGTTTGTTAGTGACAGAAATGAAGCAGCAGATGAAGCAGCTAAGAAAGCAGCAGTAAACCAGGCAAACATGATGCCAGAATCTGCAGCACAACCAGACAATGAACCAAGTTCACCGGCATCAAGTTCAAGTTCAAGCTCAAGCTCAAGCTCAAATTCAAGTTCAAGCTCAAGCTCAAGCTCAAATTCATGCTCAAGCTCAAATTCAAGCTCAAGTTCAAGCTCAAGTCCAGAATCAGATTAGTACTTGTACCAGAAGATTACACACCCCCAGCACCAGATTTATCCTTACTTGCAGACATGCAGGCAGCAGCATCAGGTGAAGAGATTTGTAAATGTTTAACAAGAGGAGCAAAGATAATGTGTGCCGAAGTGCAGATGGGCATTTTGTAGCTCCACAAAACTTTCTCATGACCTTGATAAAGTAAGCTCATGGTACGTAGCAAGAGGAGAAGTGATAAGAAGAATCCAAAAGACATGGTGGTCGCCTTATCTAGGTCCTATGGTTCATCGAAGATTGTCACAGTTTTGTGACATATGCGCTAGATATAACTTTAGAACACACTTTACATCACCAATAGGACATATTCCAGAGCCAGATGGACCATTTAGGCATATAATGTTCGACTATGTGCATATGGGGGAACCTAGAATACAAGAAAAACGATACATCTTAGTGATTGTGGATAGATTTAGCAGATGGGTAGAAGATGTAGCAACAGCTAAGGAAGATGCAATGGCAGTAGCAAAATTCCTGTGTAGAGAAGTGATACCAAGATTTTCAATCCCAGACACAATCAGTTCAGACAATGGGAAACACTTCACAAACAAGATCAAGCACAGGTTTGGATGTGTGTAGCACCCCCGTCCCAGGGGATGGTAGAGAGAGCAAATGGAACTATGAAAATGAAATTGGCTAAAATATGTGCAGACACAGGTATGAATTGGTTTCAAGCTTTGCCATTAGCCTTGATGGGCATGAGATCGCAAACTAACTGCCACACACATCTAACACCACATGAAATGCTTACTGGCAGACCTATGCTAACGTCATTTGTTCGAGGGCCCTATTAAGGCCCCACACTTGAACAAGTACAGAGTGAACTTGATCACTATGTGAAACACTTATCTGAAATACACAAAGTTTTTTTCCAACAGGTTAAGGGAGCCAAAATACATGACAACACCAGACCGATGGTAGCTGATCCAGCTGATGACGCTGAGGAAGAGAACATAGAGGAGAGAACTGTGCTACCTGGTGACTGGGTGTTTATCCAAGCATTCAAAAGAAGGTGGAACGAAGCTAGAAGGGGAGGACCATACAAGGTGGTGTTGGCAACTCCAACTGCAGTAAAAGTCCAAGTTAAAGATGTATGGTACCATTTAAATCATTGCTGCAAGGCGCCAAACCCAGATCAGGTAAGGGACAGACAGCCTCAGGAAGACACCAAAGAGTCTCCACGAGCAGTGTTACAACCCACAACATGCTGGTCGCTGTGTCTGTGTTGCTGTGCTTTGTCGTGTGTGTGTATATATATTGTATCCCGGACGAGCCCCCCACTTCTGTTACGTCCCAGTCTAGGGTTGGGCCGTACAGCAAATGATTGGTTCTGGGTTCTATTTTAAACTGTTTGGTGAGTGTGGAACAAAGTGGTATAATGTAACAAAGAACTAGACAGATACGGTAATTTACAAACAAGTGAGGTTTGTATTGCTTGACCAATTCCAATCAGGTTCCCAGGAGAGTAACACAAGGCCCAGGCAACAAGCCCCAGATCCCTATGGGTACACTGAAGGGTTACCGTGGGTAGAAGAACAAGAAAAATACTGTGTAGGTTATTTGGCCATGTTCCTATGTGTCACCGTTGTGATCCAAATGGAGAAACCACCCCTTTATTGCCTCCTGAAATGAAGTAGGTCTATGGGTATAGGAATCCTCTTCATGATGGGTCTAATTAACAGTGGTGCTACTAAGAACGAGAGAAACAAACCAAAATGGACCATCAAAGAGAGACAAATACGTTGTGCATTAGCTACAATAACTAGGGCTAGAATAGTAGCTGGATTGGACAGTGGGGAAAGAACAGGATTTTGGGAAGCAACCTACCAAATAGAGGTAGATAATACACAATCCCAAGGAGAAAAAGTGCGCATTTACATAAAAATGAGAAAAAAGGCCTATCGCCGTATGGTACAGGTGACAGCATTAGATTAATTAATAGAGGCTCTACCAAGATTCAACAGTTGGTGCGCATTTGAGAATTCAATAGAAGGCGAAATTAGAGGAGTATGTGTTTCACTAGCAGGATGGAAGGGATGCTATGCAAGAGCACCCGAAATAACAGATATTGAATCACCAACATATGTAACAATAATTCCACAGATAACAAAGAAACCACCTGGAAATCAAGCAGGATCTGACCAAACATGGAAAAATAACATGTTCTTCCAGTGGTTGAAATTCACAGCTGAGTCCGTAACTAGACTGCATCGTGTGTCATGACAGAAGCAATAGGCCCCCACATGTGGTGATAACACATGGAACAAGAGAATGTATAGACAACCCAACATATAGCGAAATATTGTGCCCTATTAGCTGTCTTTTACATTCACTTGCTATAAATTATGACCCTGAATGGATGCAAAATATAACCAAATGTTCATATCAACCTGTGGGAACATTAGATGCTGTACAAAGAGAAATAACACCTATCCTTTATGCTATCCTTTATGCATCTGCTCAAATGGAAGCATTGAAATAGGAAATTTATCACCAAATTGCAATTAAACACAGCCAGCAGCCGGAATCTTCATAGAAATGCACCAGATATGCAACAATAAAACAGACAGTCTGACATGCAGTGAGATAATGAAAGTACAACAACCAGATTTAAGTTTGGGTACAACACCGCTAGCAGACATATTCTGGTACTGTGGTGGAACTACAGTTAGCCAAACTTTACCAAATAACTGGGGTGGATGTTGTGCTCCAGTACTATTAGAAGGAGACTTAATTGTAATAGGGCTATATGGCAAGAAACATAGAAGGAATAAACATGAAGACAAGTTTGTGAAAATGTTTGGAGAGGAAATATCGGCATGGAAAGAGTTTGATAGAGATGGAGGACTATCAGTGACCTGGGTTGGTATTCCAGTTGGTGTACCAACTGAGCATGAGGCTATAAACAGGGTAGGAGGAGCATTCACAACAATCTTCTTGCTATGGGTTCAAATAAAAAAATGCAAGGTGGATCAACTTACTTTATTACAATCAACAAAGATTTTGGAATCATACTTTAGGAGTCTTAGGACTGGTTCAGGAACAATTGGATAAGAATACATTAATGACTATGCAGAATAGATTCGTCCTGGTCACGATGTTGGCACCTCAACGAGGAGTGTGCGCCTTAATTGGAGAAGAATGTTGTACGTACATTCTGAGACACACAGGTCCAGATGGTAACATAACTAAACTTTTAAGAGCCATGAGGGACATGTGAGATGAAAATGTTAAGATCATTCAAGACGTACAGAGGAATAATGTGTGGACTTCCTGGTTTGATTGGTTGAATCCTTCAAATTAGTATGGACTACTTGTGAAACTAGGGACAATTATTTTGATAGTACTAGGAACTCATATTGTCATGCTGCATTATCCCCCTGGGTCAACGACCTGGTTGACTGGTTTCCACAACACCCAATGGGGAATAAGAAGTTCATCGCAATGGCCAGTGTCTTGACAAGAGACTTCAAATGGATCAAGTCAACGAGACAGGAAACGTTCGACCTGGATATAAGCAGATGACTTCGTCTGGTACCAACTTCATATCAGCTTGGAAGACATCTGAAGCTAGGCCTCTATAGAGGTATTAGGATTGAAGAGCATTGGGTTGGATATGAAATCTGTGGGGTAATTGAATTTGACAATGTATACATGGCAGCAGATAAGACCATAACTAAAGTAATGTTGGGAGATGACATTTTATGGACAGATACACCAACCTCTTTGCAACATGCGCTGGACGCTCTTCCAAATGCGGATGAAGTCTGGCTAGACTTCTTATGTCAGGAGACAGGCAGGATGAACCGAATTCCACTATCACAGCTGATGAGCTGTAAGGACCTGCACGTAATTGAATTCACTGATGAGGATCGCAAGGCATGGACTGAAGAAGGGGCTGAAAGTCTTGACATGCTCTCCTTGATTTACAGGGAACCTAACGGAGTGCTTAAGTGGCTTTAATGGTTTCAAATGTTTTTGTCATATATGTATTGTACAGAAGTTGAGTCCTGGGGGTGAATGTACTGTCGAGCACAAAAAAGCTGGAAAAGATGGGAATTTTTTATTCTAAATTGGCTATATGCAAGGTTTTTTCGCCCACCTCTGGATTCTTCGTATTTAACCAATTGCATACTTATTATACTCTCATATACTCGTTTATGCTGAGTTTACTCATCTTTTGCTTATCTCTCTTAGACTGATGTTTGGTGAGGGGGTAATATGTGAGTTTTAAGGTTCAATAATGTAGTGAGTTTCTTTTGATTTAATGGTTTAAATTTTATTTTATAATTTTATGCAAATAATAACATGCATAGTTTAAGGTAAAGTTCATCCAGATCTTCAAGGAGTCCGGAGTCTTTCTTTGGTTCTTTTTAAAGTTAAAGTTTTTGTATAATATTTGTAATTAAGGCAACTGTAACTAGTGTAGGAGAAAAATCTCCCACATAACTTAAGATCTGGGCAAATTTAAAATACATGACCAAGACAACAGTGCTTTATAAAGAAACAAGAATTTATTTGACTACTCTAGATACATGAAACTATGCTACTTGAACACACACACACACACACACACACACACACACACACACACACACACACACACACACAAACATACCAACAGTTTGGAGGGTGAGAGTTAATGAAGTTCATCTAGTACGTTTTACTAGATCAAAGGAAGTCACAAGAGCAGAGTCTTAGGTTTAATTTTATGGTTTAGATATGAAATGAGCACCAATTTTCAGCAAGAAATGCAGCTTTGTTTGTATACTTGCGTTACCTTTCGTTCTTATCCTGTGGTTCGCCTCCAGTGAAAGGAATCATGGTGTTGCTGATTGGTTGGTGTGCTGTTGTTGAAATTACATTTTTCCGGAAAGCCCTTCGGTGACGCTTGGTTGCCTGGTTACTGATAACGGAGCTCTGGAACTTCTTCTGTGGGTTTCTTCATTGCTGAACTTTGGAGTTCTGGGTGGTTGAGAGTTCTCGGAGAGCGGATGACGCCAGCAAAGGTGTAAATGTGGAAAGGATGCCAGATGCCTGATTTAATAAAAAGGGTTTGTAAATTCTGATAATACCTTTAAAGTTATGCAGAATAATCAAACATAACACATAAACATAAAACATTCTGAATATATGTATAAAGCATTTTGCCCTACTGGCACACTTTACAGATTGTTTAAATAGTGTATCTGCTATATTCTCCTTTGTTCATTGAAGGTCCTGAGGTCAATGAGATGGTCAGTGGTCTGAGTTAGGGAGGGTTTTTCCCCCACTCAGAGGTGTAAAACTGCCTCCTTTGTTTATCAGATTGCCAATTTATACAGTTGGAGTTCAAGTTTGCATGCTTTTATGGCTCCAGGTGTAGCAGACTTCATTTCCCAAGCTTGGTTAAGTTTCCCACTTCTTCATGTTAGATATGATGCCTTGTCTCAAAGGACAGGTAAGATTAGTGAGATGGCACCATGCAGGCTGGGAGATGTTCTAGAATGTGAACGATTGTTTGTTCTCTTTGAGGCCTGCTCATCCCTAAATGTGAAGCAGAAATAAGGTGAGATGGGTATAAGATGTATGAAAGATGGAATGACCTAAAAACCAGACCAAGTACAACAAAGAATTGTGTATAATTAGTTAGCCTAAAACAATATTGTTTCCAATGCTGAAGCAAACATGAATTTTATTATGTTTTTTTTTTATAAAAGCCCTAAATCGTGCTTTAAAATTCATGCACTCTAAAAAATGCTGGGTTGTTTTTGTAAACACATTGTTGGGTCAAAATTCTGGGTTATTTCGGGGACTTTAAACACATTGTTGGGTTTGGTAATGCTGGGTCAAATGAGATGTAGTGTGTCAATTACAAATGAACACCTGGTTGGGTTATTTTGAACAAGAACTGGTTTATTCTTTATTTTCTACAAATGGCAGCCTGAAAAATGTTCGAAATATTATTGCTATTGTGTCACAAAGTTTAGTTTTAAGAGTTGTTTAAGTGAAAATGTATGTGTGTACAGCTCAAAACATCAATCGGTTATTAAAGATAGCATCTATTTAAAAAATTGCCCGAACGATTTCGGAGATTTGAGTTCCAGGCAATCCTGCGGTGTCTGTGCTCATGTAGCCGCCCAACATAGCCTCATCTTGGGAGGAACTTCTGAAAACTACCCCTGGCTGTGATGTCTCTGCAGTGGTTAAAACAGTGGATTTATTTCATTTTGTGTATTTCTAACAGGTGCATTTCTATTTTGATATAATACGATTATGGTATAATATATTGCGGCTATGAGAAGCATCCTGTACGCTGCCTTCTATTTGCACTATACTCGGTGTCCTCAAAACCTCAAGTGTGCACTTCCAAGTCAAGTCGGTCTTTGCGGTCTTGGAATTGAGACAGCATGAGGAACTTTCTGGATTTTTGACATTTGGGGGCACAAGGCTACATAAAGCTGGCAGTATTTTATGGTAAGTTTATATGCATTTTGAACCTAAATTTTAAATGTTGTAGTTGTGGTAGGAGCTCATTTTCATGTTTATTCGCTTTTTCATCTTTTTAGTCCCACTTTGATATGGGGGTGAGAGGAGTTCATGTTTTAATATTCTGTGCCAGCAGTTGGCTATAGTGTATGAGAAAAGTGTGTTTGTAGCACACAAATAAAAAAGAACTAAATTTACTAAATGTAATCTTAAATGTAATTTCAGGTAAATTACTAGTAATCTTCACTAAAGCTTTGTGTGTGGAAAGTCTCTTGCCATATTTCATAATATTGTATAGGTGTCAGAAGAAGCTATTGGGATATGTTTAATAACAGTCTTAATATGTCTTCTATTTCTGTCTGTTAAAAAATGTGTTATTTTTTACGCAGCAGTTGGTTAATTCTTTGGAGAACTTTTTGGATTCTTCACTTCTGACTGAATCATGCTCAGAGCACTCAGTATTTTCATTATGAAATATTTATTCTAAGTTGTAAATTCATCACTAAAATACTGCATTCATCTAGTGTTTGTTGAGAATTTGAAAAGGGGTGAATGTTTTATATTAAATCCAGATGGAGCGCTGTATCCTGGTATCCCTCACATGTTAAAAAGCAGGGTAAATTAGTCAGAAATATACACTAAATTCATGTTCACATTATGTATAAAAATGCTCAACGTGAATTTTAGTTATATTGCAACACTAAGTGATGCTGTATAATCCACAGGTGGACCAACATGATGAGGATGATATCTGCAAAATATAGAGCTTTGTTCTTGACTGGAGCATTGTTCCATGTTTTGTGCCTTGAGGATGAGACAAGAGAGACCTGATAGACCTTTTCCATTGTTGGATGCAATGCTATTGATACAGACTCTTGGTGGAGGTTGTGATGTTTTTTTTTTTTTTTCATTGATGTTAAGCAGTGTCTTCTCACCTGGGAGTTTCTTCAGCATACTGTAGATCCAGCGCATGTTCTGTCCAATAGTGTCCCAGCAGCTGGGTTATTGTTGGGTTGTTTTTAACCCAGCAGTTTTTAGAATCTAAGTTTCTTATATAGTTTTGTAATGTCTTATCAGGGAAAAAACAGTGAAAGACATGACAATGCCTCGGTTTAAATGGTCTTGAAATGTTTAAAATTTTCTGAGAGTAGGCTATCTGATAGTGTTAACTATGTGAATGTCCTGATTCATGAATATGGTACATAAATATTTAATACACATAATATTTCATAAATATTTAATGTTTCATATGTAAAAATGGGTCGACATTGAGCACCATCAGTAGACATGAATGAACAAATATGAACACGAAGTGCTTCGGGCTTTTTATAAAAAATTAGCCATCTGGCTTTATTTGCTGTTTGTGTCCAGAATTGAATAATTATTTCAGCCATTATTTGACCACGGCTGGAAATAATAGCTGAAATGTGATTGTGAATTTTAGACTGAAATAAAGCTGTTCATCGGCGTGCGCGAACCCGCGGCTCGTACTTTCACTTTACAAAAGGTGCAGACTTTTGCAATAATGGAGATCAAACATACTACACCTGTCCATAAATAAAAAATAATATTTAAGCATATACGCAAAATATATTTCACTTAAATATTAGAGATTAAAACAAGGAAAGTAGACGTGCTGAGCTTCAGTTCATTGTGATGCGGACAAAAGGTCCAGGAAGGAAACGGGTTTCGTTATTTTACAAAATCTGTATATATTAAGTAAATTACACTAAAAGTATCAACTCCAACTATGAAGTCTGATTTAATTGATACCATTAAACATTTTATTTGTTTGTATTTATGTTTATGGTTTGCTGGTGAAATAAATTAGACGTCTGCTCGGTCTTGTTAATTTATTTTAAACCCCTCAATTCTGCCAATTCCCCTATCAGTGAAACCGGTTTGATAAGTTCACACCTATCATGAATGTAAGGTGAGAAGAAGGATTACAGTAGCTGGGGCTCTGTGAAGGTTCCCCTCGCAGCACGCTGTCGCATTGTATTCAGCGCATAGACTAAAACAAAAAGAAAGTCATGTTTGCTTCAGCATTGGAAACAATATTGTTGTAGGCTAAATTTATTAAAGATTATAAATTTTCATATTCAGAATTGAGAGGTTTAAAATGAATTAACAAGACCGAGCAGACGTCTCTGCCTAAAATGTATTTCGCCAGCAAAACATATAATAAATATAAATAAAATGATTAATGGTACCAATTAAATCAGACTTCATAGTTGGAGTTCACAAATGTACTGCATATACAGTGGAACCTTGGATTACGAGCATAATTCGCTCCAGAAGTGGGCTCGTATTCCAAAACACTTTTAAACCAAATCATCATTTCCCATAAAAAATAATGAAAACTTAAATTATTCGTTCCACAGCCCCCAAAAATAAATTCATAAAAATAATTAATACAATCTATAAAATGAAAATAAAACAAATTAATCTGCACTTTACCTTTGAAAAAAAGTACAAATAAATCCTGACAGATAAGTGTTTCCATTGGTGCGCCCACGCGCCGTGTGTGTGTGTGTGTGTGTGTGTGTGTGGAATTAGCCCCTTCCTTCACCTCGTTTTACACAGTAACACTCCTCCTCCCTCTCCCCACCTCGCTTTTTCACAACAGTTTCACAACAAACACACACACAACAGAAACACCGTTTTAACAGGAAAAAAAGAAATCTCTCTGAGACTGAGATGTATATTAACAGACACACTTTTTAACTTTCACAACAAGCAAATAAACTCAGCGGAAACACTGGTTTAACGGAAAAAAAGCAAGACTGGCACGAGCGCATACTAAAGGAATCACTTAAGTTACACACACACACACACACACACACAAACATGGAAACATCGTTTTAACAGAAAAAAAAAATAAATCTCTCTGACCTGGCCTGAGCGCATACTAAGGGAATCACTGCTGTTAAGTAAGAAAAAAAAAAAAATGAACCAGCACCTTACCTTTGAAAAGAATCGCGACAGAGCAGAGTTTCTGTGTCTTTGTGAAGCCGGGAGGGGTGAAAAGGCAAGAGAGCGTTTGTGCGTGTGTATGTGTTTCAGTGTCAAATTGCGCACGCACGAGCAGAGTTTCTGTGTTTGCAAAGCTGTGGGGGGAAGGAGGGAGAGGGAGGGGGTAAGGTGAGAGAGTGACGCTCGGTGTCAAAATAAGAGTCACATGTGTGAAGCATGATACTTAGCGCTCGTAAACTAATACTTGCTCGGTTTCCGAATAAAAAATTATGTAAAATCTTTGCTCGGTTTGCGGAACACTCGTAAACCACGTTACTCGCAATCCGAGGTTCCACTGTATTCAGATTTTGTAAAATAACGACAACCGTTTCCTTCCTGGACCTTTTGTCTGCATCACAATGAACTGAAGCTCAGCATTTCTTCTTTCCTTGTTTTAATCTGTAATGTTTAAGTGAAACATATTTAGTGTATATGTCTAAATATGCCTTTTTATTTATGGACATGTGTATAAATATGTGAAGACCTGTTGTTCAATTGTTCCCTGCACGGTGTATCCGCACGGAGAGTAGGTGTGTGTCCGCGGCCCGTCTTATACTGTTGGTGTTTTTGCATCCATTATTTGACCACGGCTTGAAATAATAGCTGAAATGTGATTGTGAATTTATGACTGAAATAAAGCTGTTCATCGGCGTGCATAAACCCCGATTTGTGCATAAACTTTCCCTTTACAAAAAGTCAGCGTTTTGATCAAAAGGCTGATAAACATGTCCGATTTATCGATAAAAATCCCAGAAAGTCATCGCATCTCGCAATAATGCAGATCAAACACAATACACATGTCCATAAAGGAATATTCAAGCATGTACGCAAAATACATTTCACTTTTTATTTAACAATATTACAGATTAAAACAAGAAAGAAAGAAGACGTGCGGAGCTTCAGTACATTGTGCTGGTGTTAGGTTTTAAATGAAGAAGTCGTGTGTCCGAGCTAAGTTTTAAGCTAAGAGAAGAAGAGTTTAGCTTGATGTGTCCGCTGCACCTTGATACACTTACCGGTCCGGGTCCGATCGACCGGGAGAGACAAACACACACACACACACGCAGGCATGATGTCTGAAGATCTCTAGTTTATTCTTAGCAAGGAGAGCACATTTAAACGGTGCTACGTCCTGTACATCAAAAGAACCAGTCATTCACATGTCAGTGATAGAGAGAGCCGGAGACAGACAGGAGAGAGGAAATACATTTGCATTCTCCTGATTAAACAAAAGGGTTCTAGCAGACAAGAGCCATGTGGATGTATATTCGTCTGGGTACAGGATATAGAAGGTGTTACCACAGAAGGCGTAAGGAAGCACAGTGAGGGGGCTGTTTCTTAGGGCACAGGAGCTGAACTGATTAGATTAAAATGTCTTACAATATTATAAAACCTTACAGCTGGCGAAATACATTTTAGGCAGAGATGACTTCTCGGTCTTGTTCATTCTTTTTAAACCCCTCAATTCTGCCAATTCCCCATTAGGGGACAGCTCAGATTGGGGGGCACCCCAAATTTAGACTAACATTTACACTAATATCAAAGTAATGTAGTTGTTTTATTCAAGATTATGGATTACATATTCATTTGGCATTTGGCATAACACAAAGGACAATTGAATAATAATGTGGATTTAAAGTTTCATTGAAATAATCGTATGCAGATAAATAGATGAAGATCCAAAAATTCACTTTTCATTACAAAGTTTTCATTTCATTACACACCCACACATAAACAAACAGCTGTGAGTTGACTGGTGCCACTTCTTTTTCTTAATTCAGTGAAATGGAGGAGGTGTGAAAGTGAATGTGTGAGAGAGTTGCCCGACTCAAACAATGATTGCATGCTTGGTGGAGGTGTTGTGTCTGTAGGTGTCGGTGAATGTGGAGGCCGTAAACATGGGGAATAAATTTAACTCCACTAATACTTCTTGTGTTGCTACACGTAGGGCAAATGAAAATTATAATTATTAAAATACTTCACTGTGCTATAAGGTACATGTGGCAAATAACTGAATTTTAATCTGAAATGTTTTTACTGAGCCCTGAATATGGCCTGATTGTGGCCAACACTACATAACTAGTTACAGTATAGTTGTTTATTTGCTCACTCGCTCACTTGCACTCACTTATGCTGTCATGGCTTCACAGAGATCTCTCCACCTGACACTGCTTTGCCAAATAGGAAAGCAAAATCCTCAGCCATTCAGAGGGGTGGACAAACATCTATAACTGTCCCAGCCCATGTGTTAATCTCCATCACAGTCTAGGTGACAAGCTCCAATCTCGCTCCGTGGTTCAGGTCCTGTCTGGTTCTTAAACCGTGCTCCAGCCACCAAAACCCTTGTCAAACTCCCCTTTACCTATAACTTTTTTATTCCTCAGCATTATATGAACTGACATGGTTAGTGAAGTTGCTGCTCTGGGCCACCCGAAATGCCCCCTAGTGGTGGTTGACCATATTCATGTACATTGATTTTGTCATTTTGGTGATTTTTGTTTAACACCACCTTTAGTTTCCTGCATGTGCTGATTCCATATGTCGGTTTATTTTTTACTTTTGCATTCAGATTGTATTGAAAAGTTTTGTTTCAATCTATTTAACATAATTAAATTATGTCATGATTCAAATTGTGATCACCACTAGGGGAGTAAAACATATTTAATTTTCACTTTTCCGTCAGTGATCATGGTCTGGATGTGGTAGTGTGTGTGTGTGTGTGTGTGTGTGTGTGTGTGTGTGTGTGTGTGTGTGTGTGTGTGTGTGTGAGGAAATTGTTTTAACACAATTTACTGCCTGAGTTTATGCACTTGGCTTCTAACACAAGATTAGCTGGTAATTCCACACCTGAGGAATGGTATAGAACAAGGGTAGATGTTAAAATTAAATGTACATTTATATATTTTGCTTATTTAAAGCAGTTACTTATAGTTTTTCATAACTTTAACCATATCTGTGTCAACTAAATATTATAGCAGCATATGTAAATTCTCTCTCTGTCTCTCTCTATTTCTATCACTCTATGAGAAGACAGGAAGTGGGTAAATCTTAACACATACCTCTGCTCTGTCACTCAGTCAGTCATTATAGAGACAGGATGGAGCTCAGTCGTCTCCCTGTGATGCTCTGTGAGTAAATGTTCTCTTTGTGTCTTCATTAGACTGAGTGTTGGGTATAAAGTTGTTCATGTGCAGTCTGAATGTCCTGAGTGATGAGTTTATTGTGTGATTAGGACATTGTGTGTACTTCAGCATGACTGCTCAGGTGGATCAGTGGATCCATATCTGTTATGAGAAGGGTTTAGTTTGATGTGTAACTACTCTCAGTAACTGTGAGAGTTCAACAGGTAAGAGTACAAGTAGAGCAAGTTTAAAAAACAGGGTTTAAATAATCTAATGAGTGTAAACGAGTCTGTATTGTTGGAATCTGTAGCCGATCTTCTGTGTTCTGATGTCATCTGCTGCTCAGTGACAACCTCTCATCATCATTTGATCAGATAAAAGAAAATGACTGGATGGTGTTTGTACTTTGAATAGTGGAAGTCGTGGCTGTGATTAAAGTATAGTCTGTGGAGAGATATATCTCCATATAGAAATCACTCCAATTCACACTAATACTAAATTAACAGACATTACTTTCTCATGTCTTCTTTTAATACTCAGTAATGATTATTTACTTGTCTGTGTTAAAAGTAAGAACATTACTGTGCAGAAACACACACTCATTGGTCCTGTACACACACAGGGCAGTGGCAATGTTAGAGGCCTGAGAGCAGAGACCAGCATGTGGTTGTGGTTTATTTTCTATTTTAGTGTAGTGGTTCAAATTCAGCAGTGAAGAAAGAAAAGAAGTGTGAAGTTAAACTAGTGAGTGCAACAACTTTGTAATTGTTATAACTTTTTTTTGTTACAACTTCGTCACTCTTTGTAACTTGTAACTGTTCAATAACTAACAGGCAACTTTGTAACTGATATGAAGGGTAAATTTAACTCCACTGACACTTACTGAAATCTTTTATAGCCAGAACTCACCAAGTTGAAAATATCGCATCAGCAGCAGGTCAATTTGGAGACAAAATATCTATTGACTACTGAAACATAAATTTTCTAAACATAATTTCACCTTCCACTTTATTATAAATACATAAAACAATGTTGCGATGGTAATAAGGAAATCAATGTACAAAAAGAAAACATTTCCTAAACCACCAGCAACCTGAACTGTTATTTAAGACAGTTTGGGGTCATGGATTTATGCTGCTGACACTAAATTCTGATTATCTACTTCATTCATCAGATGATTCATCTTTAATTGTACTCTTCCTTGAACTAACCCAAGCAAATACTGAATCATTAACATCACAATGTAGGTGTTTGTAATTAACTGTATTTAAGTAAAAGAAAAAATGCCTTAAGAATTGCACTTATACACGTTTACTACATTCATGTCACATTCTTTGCCACAGTAACTTAATACATGGAATGTTACAGTCAATCATTTGGGAAAAGAAAAATAATAATAATACAACATTAGCGTATTCTTTTTGTGCAGAGCGTACTCGAAAAGCTTGAGGCGTTTTTATCAGTTAAAGTAGCTCTAGTCCACACCTCCAAACTCATTTTTTTAAACAAGACTTCAGGATACTCCAATTAGCTTTTTTGAGATCATTAGTTCATTAAATAAAGGATTCCCACACTTTTTCCACCATCTCTGAGGATTTTATGGTTGTTCTCAATAAAGACATGAAATATCATATTTTTTTCCAAGTTATTATTTTAGTATATATATTTGGTATTTCATATCTTATTTCATGACAAATTAGTACAGAAAACCATGGAATTCCCAAAAGTTCACCTGCTTTTTCTTGCTATCTATCTATCTATCTATCTATCTATCTATCTATCTATCTATCTATCTATCTATCTATCTATCTTCTAAAAAAATCAGTTATGTTGTAAATAACACAGGACCACAATGGGAAAAAAGAAGAAATTCCAACCTTTAATTCAAGTGCATTTATTTAGTGGAAAAAAAACCCACATTAAGAAATAATTATTTTACATCAAATCATTGGTGCCACCCCTGATGTTTAATACTAATACAACCCCCTTTTGCTAACAAAACAGCACCTTATCGTCTCCTATAATGTTTCACAAGATTAGAGAACACAGAAAGAGGGATCTTCGACCATTCCTCTTTACACAATGTCTCTAAATCATCCAGCGATCTGACTCCTCTCCTCTGCAATCTCCTCTTCAGCTCACTCCACAGGTTTTCAATGGGGTTGAGGTCTGGGGACTGAGATGGCCATGGGAGGAGCTTGATTCTGTATGTGGTGAACCATTTCTGTTTAGATTTGGGCACATGTTTTGGGTCTTTATCTTGCTGAAAGACCCAGTGATGACTCAACTTCAGTTTTCGGGCAGAGGCCACCAGATTTTGCTTTAAAATGTCCTGGTATTTCAAAGCATTCATGATGCCATGTACCATAACAAGGTTCCCAGGGCCTGTGGAAGAGAAACAGCCCCACAGCATCACCGACCCTCCCCCATACTTCACAGTGGGCATAAGGTGCTTTTCTGCATACTCATCTTTTGTATTTCACTTAGAGTGTTTGTTGCCAAAAAGCTCTATCTTGGTCTCGTCTGACCAAAGAACACGGTCCCAGTTGAAGCCCCAGTACCACTTAGCAAACTCCAATCATTTGCGTTTATGATTGTGACTGAGAAAAGGTTTTTTCCTTGCAGGCCTCCCAAAAAGCTTGTTGGCATGTGATGGTTGTTTTGGAGACTTTGTGAACCCAAGATGCTATCATTTGTTGCAGTTCTTTAACAGTGAGCTTTGGAGATTTTTTTATTTCTCTTACCGTCCTCCTCACTGTGCGTGGAGGCAAAATAAACTTGCGTCCTCGTCCAGGCTTGTTTACTACTGTTCCAGTTTTTTTAAACTTCTTAATGATTCCTCTCACAGTAGATATGGGCAGGTGCAGGCGGGTGGCTATTTTCTTGTACCCATTACTTGACTTGTGAAAGTTAACACACATCTGTCTTACTTGAATGGTGTGTTCCTTTAAAGGGTTAGGGTCTTTCCCATGTTGAAGAGTGAAGGGAAATGGCCTCTATGTGTCACGTCATATTTATACCCCAGGGGAGCAGGAAGTGATAAATTACTAATTAAATGTTCCTAGATACTCTGTTCAACTTTGTAAACTACTGTAGGAATGACTTCAAAACTTCAATTACATTAATTTTCTAGGAATTGTTAGGGGTGTCAATCATTGTGGAACAGGTTATTTTATGAAAAATAATTATTTATTAGTCAGGGATTTTTTTATTTCCCCTTAAAATTCACTTGATATTGATGTTATATTTTTCTACAATGTTCAGTGTGACAATATGCTTCTGCAATAAAAACTGAATTTATTTTAAGGCTTTTAACACATCTTAACCAGGGGTGCCAATAATTATGGAGGGCATAATATATGTATATATATGTAGAGAGAGAGAGAGAGAGAGAGAGAGAGAGAGAGAGAGCTTTAAACTAATACCAAACTAATGTAGTTGTTTTATTCAACATTATGGATCACATATTCATTTGGCATAACACAAAGGACAACAGAATAATCATATGAATTTACAGTTTCATTAAAATAATTGTATGCAGATAAATAAATAAAGATCTAAAAATTCACTTTTCATTACACAGTTTTAATTTCATTACACACCCACACAAACAAGCAGCTGTGACAGCTTTAAAAGCCTGAGAGTAGAGATGAGTTGACTGGTGCCACTTCTTTTTCTTAATTCAGTGAAATGGAGGAGGTGTGAAAGTGAATGTGTGAGAGAGTTGCCTGACTCAAACAATGATTGTAAACCAGAGGGATAAATTTAACTCCACTAATACTTCTTGTGTTGCTACAAGTTGGCCAAATAAAAATAATGATTTAATTCATGTGTTGATTAAAGAAATTTCTAAGTGGAATACAGCACAGTGGAGTCTCTTGGAGATAAAGTGTGTCTAGTGGAGAGATAGTGGGTTGGGCAGTTAGTCTGGTTAATGAATTAATAAACACAAGTACTGTCCAGATTTTATTGAAGTTCTTACTCAGGCAAGCAATATCCAGTGAGGTGAAGCAGGGTCAAGTTCAGTAAACAGAGATCAACAGATTAACAAACCATCTAAATACGTCAATGACAAATTTTGAAAACAAAGATGAAACCACAGCACCAATAACAAGGACAACATATATGGTTTCACAGATCTTTCAGTGATGGGTACATGTTTAAAATAGTTTTTACTCTTTGCATACTCTGAAAACAGAAACTAATGGGCTCATCTGGAATATCAGCCAATATCAGAAATGTGATGGTTGGGGCTGCTAAACATAACATTGCTGGTCGAAATCTTTGGACTTTCTCTTTTTAATAAGAAGATGCAAGAACATCGGTTTGGGGTTGAGGAGATAATTAGTAAAGTGGTGGGTAAGAATGACTTGCTGTGAGTGCCCTGGTGTGTGCTCTTTCCGGGTTTTTTCAATCCCACTTCATATCTGTGTGTCTGTGATCCTCCCTGAGTCAAGCTTTTACAATGGTCACAATCCTTTAAAGGACTCATTTGAAAATTCACAGACCATTACTGGACAGTTGGTCATGTAGATCCTGATATAATCTCTGTGTGAGGGTAGGTTTTTATTAGGTGTTGATAATCAGTAGTTGGGGCATCTAGGGTCAGTAAAGCTCTGTTTCTTCCAAAATGGAAGTGCCGAATACAGTTCCTTGAATGGCCAGTAGCTGGTTCCAAATGTGCGTCAATACTCAGACAACAATGTTAAAATGTTCAACTTTACAACAAAGAGTATTGACATGTTGACATGTCTCAGTACTGACATGTTTACAGGCTGGTACAAAAATGCTTTTAATCTCAACATTTAGATTAATGACCTAACTGGAGATGAATTTGTATGTAACTCATAAGTTAAAATGATATTAAGCCATAACATGCTGCATAATTAGGGACGTGCATGGATTGATTGACAGCTGCATTGCAGGTTTCAAACCACTGTACTGTATGTAGCTAAAGCTAATAGAGCTAGCTTGTGGTAACTGAGGTAAGTAGTCATTCCAACCAACACATAGGCTTTGTTCCACCTATTTGCCTCTGTATAGATTAACTGGGGTTTAGATGAATTCACCTCCTGTCAAAGTGGCACCAAGAAGAGCTCCCATGTTTGAGCTTCAGAAAACATATCGCTGATGGAGGGTTTGCACTGATTTATTATTATTATTATTATTATTATTATTATTATTATTATTATTATACAGTCTATAGTTGGAGGTGGCACGGTGGTGTAGTGGTTAGCACTGTCGCCTTGCACCGCCAGGGTTCGGGTTCGGTCCCCGGCCAGGCTCGATTCCTGAGTGTATGTGTGTGTCTATGCCCTGTGATGGATTGGCACCCTGTCCAGGGTGTACCCTGCCTTGTGCCCTAAGTCTCCTGGGATAGGCTCCAGGCCCCCGTGACCCTGAATACAGGATTAAGCGGTATAGATGATGAATGAGTGAGTGAGTGAGTCTATAGTTGGGATATATAAACGCTGTGACCCTGTTTATAATCAGTGGTTGTTGTTTGGCACTTGTTTTGACACATTCCTTTCTTCATCTTCAGAAACTATTCTATTTTCTATGGTATATTTTCAGGACCTGTTTAATGCTTGTCATGGTTACAGTCAAGCAAAGGCCTATTTGCTGAATAGAAATACATCCAGGTCAACAACAATGATGACAACAACAATACTACTACTACTACTACTACTACTACTACTAATAATAATATTAATAATATGTAGCAGTTATATAATTAATGAATGCTGAAATACACACTTCTCATCAGCCTTGTACAGTCACATGCTCACAGGACAGTCACAGTTTTAGAGGTCTGTAAGCAGACACAAGCTTGGTGTTGCTGTTCAGCAGTGAGGAAGGGGAGAAGGTGTGATGATAGGTGTGCAGAAGCTGACTTGTTGTTGATGGACAAAAATAACCCCACTGACACTTATTGTGTTGTTTTAAAGTTGTGCTGATTTGATTTATTTATTTCAGTATACATAAAAAAATTAGGTTAGCAGTTTGTGAAAAATACTTTTTTTTAAATATAATGCAATAAATTACATTAATTGAAACAGAATTGTGAGTGTGTGAGTTGGGAAGGGGAGTAAACTACAGTCCTGCTTCTAGGCCACATTGCAACCTGGAGTTTGATCCTGTTACCTGTGTTTACTCATGCTAATAATAATAGGTAATGTTTGTAGTTTTAACTAATTAGTTCCCTGAAGTCCCGCCTCTTTAAATGTGTGATGGAGTGAACTGAGAGCACACACAGCTAATGAAGAAATGGCTTTTCTGCTAAGAATCACACAGAGGATGTGAAACTTTTTTCTAATTTTCTAAGAATACATTTTCCTTATTGGACTTCTTTGTAATTTTATTTATCATACTTACTGCACTGTTCCTGCAGAGATCCCAGATTTCCTAGCTATGATTCCATGTGACCTGTACCTGCATAATTTATACACTGTGCTACAATCACTTAATTGGATTTAATATTCAGTAAACAGCTTATATAAATGGTGACGGTCTGCCCTATGAACGGGTCTATGTTCTCCTCTACAGGAAACACCAACACCCACAACCCCACTAACTCAATCTGAATAGATCTGAAATGCAGTGAAGATAACAGAGCAGGTTGTTGGTCTTATTGTTGATCTATATGATCTCACACATTATTCACAGTTTAGAAATGAGTTTCAATAATTTCAGATTCATTGAGTCACAGTCAGGAGTTGAGGAGATCAGGAATCTGGAGACACTGACCACAGTGGGCATCATTAATTAAACTGATTTTATAAGGATGGCACGATGCCATCTCACAGCGCCATGGTATCTGGTTTTATTCTGAAAAATGTCCACTAAAATTTAGATTTTAGTTTCTCTCTTGATTTCTTCTTGAGTTTCCTCCTGGGAGTCACCACTAGACACAGGATTTAACTCCTGTTCTCCTTCTCTTCTCCTCAACATGTGAGGGGAAAACATGAAAAAGTGCTCACACACTCCACTGCTGCATGTCTAACAGAATATACTGTATTTTTATCATCTCCAATGTGTCCTCAGTATGACCATAAACTGTCACCGTCCTCTTTTCTAAGTGTGTTAGTGAGAAACAGAAAGTGTTTAAGAGGAAGGAAGTTCATATACATGTACAAACACTGGAAGCATTAAAGGATACGTTAAAATATTCTAAACACATCATCCTCTCTTTCTTTTTTAGTAGTGTGATCTGACTTCAAGAAAACACAAAAACTTTTAAGACTTTAACTCACACCTCTGCTCAGTCAGTCAGTCAGTCATTCTAGAGACAGGATGGAGCTCAGTCGTCTCCCTGTGATGCTCTGTGAGTAAATGTTCTCTTTGTGTCTTCATTAGAGTGAGTGTTGGGTATAAAGTTGTTCATCTGCAGTCTGAATGTCCTGAGTGATGAGTTTATTGTGTGATTAGCACATGTGCTGAATGTTACAGTGTGACATTCTGTTGGTTTTTATGTCGCAGTGATAATGTGATCACACCCTGATTTACACCCTTTTCTGTTTCTAACAGAAGGTAGATAAATTCATAAGAATGGATCGTGTGTTTGGTCTGACTACAATGTTGTTTTCATGAATAGATTTAATCTATTTTTTAAATATTTTTGTAATGTTCTCTGTTTCTGTTCCCTTTTTAGTGTTGGTTTCACTTGTACCAGCAGCCCATACTCAAGGTGATGTATATATTAGTTTATCTTTAATAATAAATATTTTTTCTTACTTAAATTGTGGCTGAGATGTTGTGTACAATTCCTCAACTGCTCTTTCTCAACTGATTCACAAGAATTATTTTCAGTTCAGATAAATAGTGGTAATAAAGTGATGGTAATGGTAATAGTATTTGTTATTGGTTCTTTACAATACTCAAATACTTACAGTACAGTGCTCAAATACAGTAAGTCCACATGTGTTGCCCTCGTTATATGTCCTGAATATAACATTACAGCCAGATAAACACTTTTCTAACATCAAGATTCTGAAGACGATGATCTCCTTGTCCACAGGTTTATTAAGAAAATGTACAACTGAAATATTGAAAAGCACAAAAGAATAATCCAACTAAGGTTCTGTTTTAAAATATACAGATATACATCTGCTCAAAAAAAATAAATTAAATGCTTTCTTTTTTAACTGTAGCACGATTACATGATCTATCGTCTTTTCTGAATGTAACATATTCAATTACATTTAACAAAACCATATTTTCTGCACTGTTGTACAATTATCATTAGCGGTCTATGGACAGCAAAAATGCTAATGCAGCGATATGTCACCATAGCAACATAGTTCAAAAAATATTTCTAAGAAAGAACTTAAATAAATAAACACTGCTGTCAATAATTACAAACACATGTATGTATGAATAAAACAACCACTACAGACCCACGATGCTACTACAAAGCAAGAAGTAACCAAATATCACAGATTTTGTGTCACATGTTTTGTACGAAAATAGACACTGCAGTGCATCAGATACCAATATTTACATGATATTCAATATTTTCAGTGTGTAAGTGAATGTATAAAATGTCTAAAGTCCGGTATATTGTATGTATGTGTGGGGTTGCGGGAGAAATGAGTCACCTCACCGGTTTCAATAAATCAGTCCAGGATCACGATGATTGAAAACGTCTGTCCTGTGAATAATCCTAATTTCAGAAAAAAATTCTCAACAAGACAGAGTTTACAGTCCAATACCGTGAAACAATTTTCACAGTATGATGTCCGGGACATGCGAATCGGCATGACTATGAGTCGTACATCAATTTTTTAAAGGTTTTTGTTTCCTGTGCGCCTTTTTATCCATCTTCCAGGAAGAAAGGAGGCTACACTGGAGTGTTTTGAAAGTATTTTGGGTGCCAGGTCATATCACTATACATCATACAACAATACAATATGTGCAGAAAGAGAAAGCTGAAAACCATCAGAAGAGCGAAAGTAAAAAGAATGATTAGAAAGTGATGGATGAGATGTATAGCAGGATGTATAGAGTAAACACTCTGCTGTTTATATCATACAGCTGGACCTATAATGATATTTTCAAACAATATCCAAATCAAAATAGTGTACAATTAAACAAGGAGATTCACAGCTTAATCCAAGATTAATGTGTTACAGATAAATCAAGCAACCAGCTCGAGCTATTAGATTTTAACCCGGTGAAATGGAAATGACTCGGCGCACTATAACTATGTTTGACTTTTTTTTTTTTTTTTAATCCATCTAACTGGACATCCATAAATTCTCTCTCTTCTTCAGACACAGTCCCACAGTGTGTGTGTGTATGTGTGTGTGTGTGTGAAAGTTGTCCTACACAGTAACTCCCCCCACCCCTCCTCTTATCCTGTCTTCACACACAGCCTGACTGTTTTAGTTTTATTTTTACTTTATATTTTCTATAAAGAGGAATAAAAATAGAAGCGCTGCGATTTAAAGTTGGCTCAGGCGCTGAAGGGAAATCCGTTTGGGTACCAACAGACACCTTAGAATCAGTCTGAGTACTAACACTTCTTTGACAAACAGGCCTTGAGATAGATGGGGCTGGAGTACTAGACTCTGGTCGCACAGGTCTAAAAGCATGTGAAGGTGGGCTATTTGCCTCCTGACACGGTCAGTGAGGCTCATTGAGTTTTTGCCAAAATGAGTCTGATGGATCATTGACACAATTTCTACATAAGTAAGACCGTTCTTACGTAGAAATTGTCAATGATCCATCAGACTCGTTTTGGCAAAAACTCACTGAGGCTCGGTCCATAACAGGTTCAGTAGGGGTGTAATCCTCAAAGAGATTATTATCCGGACTGTCCTGGTTGTCCGAGTCATCCAAAGGGATGTAGTCAGAACTTGATCAGTTGCGCTTGGCTGTAACATTAAAATAAAATATGTAAATAGAACAAATTAGGAAAATAAGATAAATAATTAAATTGAGTGTGACAGAGATGCTCACCCATGGCCTGTCTCTTGAGAACTGTAGAGTAAACCAGAAGTACCAGGCATATATAGTAAAATAAGTGCCACACCTATGTTTTTAAAAAATGAACAAACCAAGTGGAAAATGTCTTATGGACATTTTTTTTAGGGACATAATGTCCCTATAATGGAAAATGTTTTGTAAGAAAAATGAATTATAATGGATAAAAATATGGAGTCAGATAACGAGGTACATGATGTAACAAACTTATGGGTGACAATATTGGAAAAAGTTGGATTATAATAATAATTTGATAAGGAATAAGAAAAAAAAGTGTACAGAGGAGGGGACTAGGTGAGCGCTCCTCCCCTTGCAAACTGTATAAAATGACCGCTGATGTCACAGTAGAATCAGTCTGATTTTGTTGATGCTTCGGTTCACAACTTAGGAATTGCAAAGCTGGCTCACTTGGTTTTATTTCTGCAATAAATCCTGCATTACTTCATCCAGATCTTCATGAAGTCTTTCTTTGGTCATTTTAAAGTTAAAGTTTTTGTGTAATATTTGTAATTAAGGCAACAGTAACTAATGTAGGAGAAAAATCTCCCACACAAGTTGTTGTTCTGATATTATAACTAATAATCTTATGTGAATAAATGTGTGTTATGAATCAAAATATCTCACCCTAGCTAGCTGTGTGTGTGTGTGTGTGTGTGTGTGTGTGTGTGTGTGTGTGTGTGTGTGTGTGTGTGGAGAGTTTGCATATTCTTACCGAACAGATATGATTCTACATTTCTGTTCTACGTTTTCTACTATGTTTTTAGATATGTGCACTACAGCTTACTCACACAGTCCCAAGACTTGCAGATTAGACGAAATTGGTGTTCCCAAATTGCCAGTAGCATGGGAGAGTGTGTGTGAGTGTGTGTGAGTGTGTGTGTCCTGCAATGGATTGGCATCCTATCCATGGTGTAGCCTCCTGCCTCCTGCGACTCCTACAGGATAAACAGCATAGAGAAGGAGGAGTGAGTGTAAAAATAGCTTGATATTGTAAAGGATTTAATCATTTATTTATATGGTTTATTTTACAGCTATCTGGTGTTTATAAATTATCAATATAAGCAGAGCAATGTATAGATTTATAATATAAAAAGTGTTCCTACTTCTGAATGTGCCGAGTACAGTATACACTAGACCCCTCTGCTTTCAGTCACACCACCACAGACAAACTTATTTTGTGATGCTCATGTGCCTCTGTTCACCTCTGTGTGCACTGGAATCTAGTATATGTATTTTTAACAATATAATCTTTCTACAGGGAGGCCTAAACCTGATGTGTTCATATCGCCTGATACACACGTGTTCATTGGAGAGAGGGTTACCCTCAGATGTATCATACAGGGAGGAGGAGGCACTCAGGGGTCATATAGATGGTATAAGAATAACAGGGACTATGAAAATACACAATCAGTTACTATCTTGTCTGCTGCAAACACTGACAGTGGTGACTACACCTGCCAAGGACATTATCCAGAGATCAGTGCTGCTGTTAGACTGACTGTATCAGGTGAGTCTGTGGGTTTGTTTTTGTCCTTAAAATCTTATAATTATTTGCAGATTTGGGTTTTGAGGTGTCAGTGACTGAGGATTGATCAGTGCTGATTTTACTTCTCTGTGTAATCTGATCATTTATTTCACAAGAATCATCATGACGTTTGTAATCTCACCTGGGATTTATATCATATTTACTGTATAACTGTGGTGAGTCAATGTGAATAATAGCACACAGTAAACTGTTAATCAGACTGATACACCAGAATAACATGAAGGAATACAGGAAATTATATTATGTATTCATGTATTATATTAATACATGAAATATAGTTTTACTTTCATTAGCTTCTAATTAAAAATATCAAACTGCACAATGCCTATAGATATTTTGGAAGAAGATCTCTGGAATGGAAATTATTATATATATTTTTTCTTCTGATTTTAGGAGAATGTAGATGTGTTCAGATGTCAGTCAACACTTTGTATAGGATCCATAAAATAACACTATAACAGTCTAACATCAGCAAACACTGTGTTTTCCCACTGCAGACACATGATGAATTTTGTTAGATAAAAAATATACTGCATACAAACAACGTAAGGAAAGATTAGTATTGTAAAGTTCACAGTTCACAAGAGCTCCCTCAGTTAAGTTCACACACATTTACATTAACTACATTCATAGTTTAGCATTTTGAATTATACTTTTTTAAGCACCTTTGAACACACACACACACACACACATACAAAAAAAAAAAAAAAACATAAAGTGAATCCCCCTCTTACCCTTATTATAGTGTCTAGTATAAAACTTCTTCAGCGATTCTACCACAATGTTTAACTCTAGCTGTGTTCTGATTGGCTAGTAGACCCCTATGAAGTGGACTGCACAGGGTATTCAGCCATGTTAAGTGCGACTGCACTGGTGATGTGTCAGGGCGTCCAAATGTAGTGATTTAATGTAAAGTCATGGAATATTAGACTCACTTTCAATATTACATTCAATATTAGATTTAATATTAGATTCACAACACTGATATTTTCGTACGGGTTCATGTGTATCTCAGTGGTTAAGGCATTGGACTCTGGATTGGGAGATCCTGTAAGCAAGGCCCTTAACACGTAATTGCTCAGATGTAAAACAAAACAAAAAAGAGATAAAATGTATACATGGTACTCAACCAGAATAACAGTTTTACCGCCATGTCTCCCACGGCAACAGCATTAGGTGTGTGAATTTCCTGGATTAACCACTGAATGGCGCTATAATTATAGACTCGGTTCACTCTCTCAAGAATTAATGAACCACAGCTCACGTGGTAGCTGATAAATTCAAGTGAAACATAATTTTTTTAGATGACATGATCACCTTCATCACTACAAACCAAAGAAATCACTAATTTATCAATGAATTATTAAAATGGTCAGAGTCAGTCTCCTTGCCGTTTTTCCCGAGTATTTATAATCATTAGTCTACTTCTGCCAGTGCCAGCTGACTTAAGTGGGGAAGGGTGAATTATTTGCATGTGAATGTTGCCTGACATTGTAAAGCACACACAGAAACACTAAAACTACAACAACCAAGAACAAATTGTGAAATAAGAGGCCCTGATCATACTGCATAAATATTACAAAATCCCTGAAAAAAAAATCCTATGAAACATTTACATAAATGTAAGTCAATTTATTTGAGTCATTTTAATGTTATATTCTATATAGTCTATTTTTCCAGTTACTTCTATATTTAATGTCATTAAATGTCACATTTCAAATAATAACAATAAACAAATACAAACAGAGATATACAGGCTATACACAGTAACAGTTCATTATTTGTACAAATAAAATTGTCAGCTAGTGAACTTGATCATCTGTCTAAACAACATTTAATCCTTTTTTTTTTTTTCATTTTAAACTCATTATTGTACAGTAAATGTCAGTGGCTCTGGTGCTGATTTTTCATGTTTTTTTTTCTTTGTATAAAGTACTCAGATGTGGAAATTACCATTACTGTGGTATTTCTCCTATACAACATATTGTTATGACTTTTTTATGACTTAAGCTTTACTTACAATTAAAAACTGCAGCTGTTTGCAAAATGTCCTTCTGTTAATAAAATATAATAAAACCAGCATTCTGGTTGATTAGCTACTGTGTGTCTCTCTGGATAAGGGTGTCTACCAAATGCTCAAATGTTCTCACTCACATGAGCCTGTTCATGCACAACACTGGAAAACATAAAACTGTAATAATTTTGGATCAGGATTTTATATGATATGTTAAATCTGCCGTTTATGTTGTAAAATTAAAAGCAGCTCTGACTCCTTCATCATTTCATCTCAACAGTAAAACCCAAACTGACTCTGAGACTGAATCCTCAGAGCCCCATCCACACTGGAGACACTGTGACTCTGACCTGTAACCTTCAGGAGGGCACTGGATGGCAGTTTCTCTGGTTCAAATATAATCAGCAGTTACAGAATTCCAGCACTGAACCAGTAAACACCAACACACTCCCTGTGACAGTGAATAATACAGGAGACACCGTGTATAAATGTGTGGCACGCAGGAATAACAACTGGGCACGCTCACACTATGACTCAGAGTACAGCAATGGAGTCCTGATTACTGCAAAAGGTACAACATGATTTTTTTTTAGCATTAGCATAAACACAAGTACAGTGGAACCTCAGATTGCGAGTAACTCGGTTTGCAAGCATTTCTCAAGCTGATAAACAAGTGAGTCTTGATATACAAGTACATAGTATCATTGATTATCATGTGACACGCATGTGCTTCTTGTTTTGTATGTATGTGTGTGTGTGTGTGTGTTGTGTTGTGTGTGTGTGTGTGTGTGTGAAAGTCTTTTCGTGTGGCCTGTTTATTATAACACATGTGTGTCCGCACGTAAAGCAAAAGCAAGTGTCATTAGAGAGGTTCCTTGTTAAAGATCCAGTTACTCTGTCTGTAAGAGTTTCATTAGAGAATCATTCCTGTCTCGCCTTAAGTTGAGTGATTCCATTAGTATGTGTGTGTGTGTGTGTGTGTGTGTGTGTGTGTGTGTGTGTGTGTAAGTGAAAGTCATCCCACACAGTAGCCCTCCTTTCTCTCAAATAAGAGAGGAGATAGGGAATCATTCCTCCTCTCGTCTTACTTTGGCTTTACACACATGCACAATCTGTCACGAGTCAGCCTGATCAACCAAGCACTTCCAGACACTGAGACTCCACTCCTGATCTTTTTCCCCACGCACACACCTGTCATTCTGGTACACCTGAACCTGATCAGCCAATTATCTCTCCAGCTTATAAGCACACGAAGAGTTCCACTCAGTGCCGCAGTATCTTGCTCGTGTGCCTCGCGTTTCTTTGTGTAAAATAATCATTGTATATCCTAGCCTGTGTTTTCGACCCTGCCTGTTTTCCGGATTTTTCTCTCGCCTACGCCCTCTGGTACTTCTATCATTAACGGACTGATTAACGTGGATGACCTCGCTTGCTCTCAGGACTTGAAACTGTACTCACGATTTGGATTTGTTTGCTCTCGCTGCTGGATTACTGGATACCGACCACTGCCTGAAAAGACGATTCTTCTAGCCTGTTGCTGCTTCCACAGCACGCGCGCTTCGGCGTTCAAGCACTTCCGTGTTTGCGGACATCGGGGAGAAAGTTTGCGCCGCGCGCCGACCTCCGTTTTCTCTGGGGAGATCAGCCACCATATCCCACTTTTTCAACCACTGCAAGCTACGAAGATTAGCAGCGAAAATTCGGTAGCAAAGAGGCGAGAGGAGTACTCGCGCTCTACTTCCGGGATAGTGGAGATTCCCTCGCGTCATAGCCCCGCCTCCTCCATCGTCACTAAAGGTTTCCCCACTTTCTGTCACCAAGCACACACACGCTGCTTCTCTCCTCTGCTCCCACTGTGCCTACTCAGTCAAGCCTCAGCCTTTCCATTAAAAGAACTTTAACTCAATTCAAGCATAAGTCGTCTGCTATTGGGTTCACTCCAGTTTTTTCACCCCGCCCGTGACAGTATACTGCGGCCATGACGGACCCAGCGGACGCATCTCGCCCCAGACCTAGCCTTCAAACCAGGCTTCAGCTCAGGTCTAGTGCCCGTTCAGACGCCCGATTGCATCAGACTGTCGCTCAGCAAGGAGCTCTGATAAACTCTCAACAGCAAACTCTCCAGCAAATCTCCCAGGCTTTGTCTCAGCTCTCAACTCAATTTCAACAAGCATGCACTGCTTTCCCAGCAGCTTCGACGACCTCGGCTCGACACGAACCTCGTTTACCCAATCCTCAGCCATACAATGGAGATCCTGGAACATGTCGTTCTTTCTTGTCTCAGTGCTCCCTGTCACTGGAGCTCCAACCCTCCACCTTCCCCACCGAGCGCTCCAAGGTGGCTTATATCATCACCCTTCTCACTGACAGGGCCCGTGAGTGGGGGACCGCCGTCTGGGATGCTAACGACCCTTGCTGCACCACCTTTAGCGCTTTCACTGAGGAGATGAAGAGGGTCTTTGATCGTTCTCATGCAGGTCGGGAGGCCGCGAGGCACCTGCTGGAGCTTCATCAGGGCTCTAGATCCGCTTATGACTACGCCATCGAGTTCCGAACCTTGGCAGCGGCTACTCAATGGGACACACAGGCCCTATATGACACCTTCTTAAATGGGCTTTCAGAGTCTGTCAAGGACCAGCTAGTCTCCCAGCAACTCCCTGAAGACTTAAATGGCTTGATGGATCTAGCAGGGCGGGTGGATGCCCGTCTTCGACAGAGGCGCCGTACCCAACACCAACCCAGGACCAGCACTCCTCCCGCTCCAACCACCTCTGTCGGCTCTTCGGTCGAACCCATGCAGGTTGGGCGAACCCGGATCTCACCGGAGGAGAGACAACGTCGGGTCCAAACGGGGGCGTGCCTCTACTGTGGGCAGCTTGGGCATTTACGCCTCCATTGCCCATTAAAAGCAAAGCCCCCCCAGTGAACCTAGGCACACTGGAGGGGGCGTACCAATCGCAGTCGCCTAGGGGCCGTTCACTTCTCCCCGTCATGCTCATCTGGGATAATCATTCCTGTGTTCTCCATGCCCTCGTCGATTCTGGCTCTGACCAGAATTTAATTAGCGCGTCAAAGGTCGAGGGACTTCATGTGCCAACCATTCCTTTGGAGTCGCCATTATCGGTCCGAGCTCTCGATGGGACGATCCTTCCCCCGATTACCCGGCGGACCACTCCAATCACCCTAAGGACATCTGGAAATCATGCAAAGGAGATATCACTTCTAGTCATGCCAAAGGCTCAAGCCCAGTTGGTTCTTGGACGTCCCTGGCTCATCCGTCATAATCCACAAATAGACTGGCAGAACAACGCCGTCCTTGGGTGGAGCCCCCTCTGCCTAGCCTCGTGCCTCAAGTCTGCACTCTGCCCCTCTCCAGCACCTACCTCCTCTGAGGAATTTCCTGACCTTTCCTCTGTCCCACACAATTATGCTGATCTCAGAACAGTTTTTAGCAAGTCCCGGGCGATTTCTCTTCCACCACACCGACCCTACGACTGTGCTATCGACCTCCTTCCTGGTACGGCCCCCCCACGGGGACGTCTCTACTCACTCTCCCTACACGAAAGGGAGGCCATGGACAAGTACATTTCAGAGTCATTAGCCGCCGGTATCATCAGACCTTGATCGTCACCCGCCGGGGCTGGCTTCTTTTTTGTGGCTAAAAAAGACGGTTCCTTACGTCCTTGTATAGATTACAGAGGGCTTAACGATATCACTGTGAAGAACCGCTATCCCCTACCCTTGATGTCAACAGCCTTCGACCTCCTGCAAGGAGCCCAAATTTTTACCAAGTTGGACCTCCACAGTGCCTATCACCTTGTGAGGATCAGGGAGGGAGACGAGTGGAAGACTGCCTTCAACACCCCGTCGGGTCACTATGAATATCTTGTCATGCCTTTTGGACTAGCCAATGCTCCAGGAGTTTTCCAAGCCCTGGTCAATGACGTTCTCAGGGACTTCATAAATGTCTGTGTCTTCGTCTACCTAGATGATATTCTCATCTTCTCTCGCTCCTTAGAGGAACATACAGTACATGTCCGCCAGGTACTTCGACGGCTTCTTGAGAACCAGCTCTTTGTTAAGGCAGAGAAATGTGAATTTCATTGTAACACAGTTTCCTTCCTGGGTTTCATTATCGCCCCGTCTAAGATCCAGATGGATCCTGCCAAGCTTCGCGCTGTTACTGACTGGCCAGTCCCAACCACCCGCAAGGATCTCCACCGTTTCCTGGGCTTCGCCAATTTCTACAGACGGTTCATCCGGGACTATAGCTCGGTCGCTGCACCTCTCACCTCCATGACCTCAGTGAAGACTCCGTTTGTCTGGACTGAGCAAACCGCCAGGGCATTTGCTGAGCTAAAGAAACGGTTCACTTCTGCCCCGATTCTCCAACAGC
>JAAGKR010000139.1:108472-130972 GCA_011419295.1 Clarias macrocephalus
TGGCTCACATGCGGACCGCCCCAGGAAAGGAAGACCAAGAGTCACCTCTGCTGCGGAGGATAAGTTCATCCGAGTCACCAGCCTCAGAAATCGCAGGTTAACAGCAGCTCAGATCAGAGAGCAGGTCAATGCCACACAGAGTTCTAGCAGCAGACACGTCTCTAGAACAACTGTTAAGAGCAGACTGTGTGAATCAGGCCTTCATGGTAGAAGATCTGCTAGGAAACCACTGCTAAGGACAGGCAACAAGCAGAAGAGACGCGTTTAGGCTAAAGAACACAATAAAGAACACAATAAAGAAAACTCGCTGAATGAGAGGGTGAAAAGAAACTTTTGGTCTGTAATGTATGTTTTCACAGGTATGTTTGGCCGAGCTTGAGGTAACATACTGTATAGTTTTTTTTTTTTTTTCAAAATTGACCCACAGGAAGAAAAGGTTTGCCGCGTTGAAATTGAAATGGAAAACGG
This sequence comes from Clarias macrocephalus, assembly GCA_011419295.1. Lineage (NCBI taxonomy): Eukaryota > Metazoa > Chordata > Actinopteri > Siluriformes > Clariidae > Clarias > Clarias macrocephalus. The sequence continues at coordinate 108,941 of JAAGKR010000139.1, forward strand.
CCTTATCTATTTATTTATTTATTTATTTTAAAGTGTACTTTCTTTACCACAGATGGCTCTGGGCGTATTCTAAACTTGCAATATCTAAAACTTGCCATTCTGATACAGAATAAAACATCATAAAAAATTACTTTTAAAAAAACATTAGTTCATCTCAAAATTTAAAAAATATGTACTTATGAGTGTGCAATTGAAATCTAATTAATGGACGCAATCTCACACCTTCATTCTGCGCACTTCATAGTAACACATAAAAATTTTCAGTTCATTCCAAAATTCAAGAGACAGTGCTGTACAGTCTTATGCAAGTTTGGGCACCCCTTGATAAATAACAGATTTTGGTGATTTTTTTAAACTGAAAAGATGTTAACACAGTCTCTCTTGGAAATGGGGGAAAATGCACAATATTTTCAGCAAACATTGATGCATAGTTGCTTCTTATGCCATAAATTGAACAAAAATATAAATCAATAAAAAAAGGGCACCCTAAGAGTTCCAGAGTCTCAGATTCTTTTTACACGGTTTCTGTCACGGCACGCCAGGTCATGCCCACATCTCAAGTAAGGTCATGAGCATCTGCACACTCCTGCTCCATGTTCCATCCCACTCCTTGCTTTTCACTGCCTCATTCATCTCTCCAAACACACCTGTTCTAAATCTTTAACACTCCTCCAGACAACAGCTCTCTGCCAGATTATTGTGTGCTATCCATGCCCAGTATTCCAGCGTTTCGTTCTGCCTTGACCTTTTGAATCTCGACCACGTTTTGTTTCCACGACCACGACTCTGCCTCACGTTACGGATTTCCTGACTTCCCGGATTTACCGTTGCCGACATTCGGATTTGTTTTTCGACCACGAATTTTGATTACGGACTTTCCTTGACTCACGACTACTGACCTCGGCCAGTTCTTCATCCACGAGCTACTTCTCGCGAACTCCGCGCTTCTGAGAGACCATTCAGAGAAACAGCAAGCGCTCACTCACCACTTCCGCATTCCCGACGCAGACTCCATTCTGAGAAACAGCGAGCGCTCCTCACGACACTTCCGCATTCACGGATCCCATTGATTAAAAGCGCTGCACTCCCTCTCTACAAACGCTCATTCTGCACTTGGATCCTACACCGCCACGCCCCCCATGACAGTTTTAGACCTTAATCAGCTCATTAGATCTGATTCATGGCAACAGCTGTCATTAGTAAATGCCAATTTCAAAGCTTTACAAATACTTTGACTCTTCAAACCTTGTGCGCACACAAGGACAGCTTGCAGTTTCCACAGTGAGAAATGTAATTAAGAGATGACAGTTCAGGGGAACTGTGGAGGTCAAGATTAGATCTGGAAGACCAAGATAACTCTGGGAGAGAACTGCTCGTATGCTGGTCAGAAAGACAAATCAAAATCCACATTTGACTGCAGGAAAACCTGCAGGAAGATTTACCAGACTCAGGAGTGGTGGTGCACCGTTCCACAAGACCTTCATGAAAGAGTCAGCAGAAGAAAAACTTACCTGTGTCCCCATCATAAAATTCAACGTCAGAAGTATACAACAGAACATCTACAGGAGCCTGATGTGTTTTGGAAACAAGTGCTGTGGACTGATGAAGTTAAAACAGAACTCTTTAGCCTCAATCAGCAAAGGCATAGTTGGAGAAAAAAGGAGCAGCATTTCATAAAAAGAGCACCTGGCCAACTATTAATCATGTGGTGGATCTATCATGCTTTGGGGTTGTGTTGCAGCCAGTGGCACAGGAAACATTGCCCGGGTGGAGGGAAGAATGGATTCCACTAAATACCAGCAAATTCCGGAAGCAAACATCACACCGTATGTAAAAAAGCTGAAGCTGAAAAGAGAACAGCTTCTACAACAGGACAATGATTCTAAACATACCTCGAAATCCACTATGGAAAACCCCAAGAGACACAAGCTGAAGGTTTTGGAATGGCCATCACAGTCCCCTGATTTAAACATCATTGAAAATTTGAGGGTAGATCTTAAAAGAGCTGTGCATGCAAGACGACCAAAGAATATTACAGAACTAGAAGCCTTTTGAAAGAAAGAATGGGAGAAAATCCCAAGAACAAGAACTGAAAGACTTAGCTGCCTATAAAAAGCGTTTGCAAGCTGTGATTTCTGCCAGAGGAGGTGTTACTAAGTACTGATTATGCAGGGCGCCCAAACTTTTGCACAGTGTCACAACAATGTTTTTATTTCTTTTTTATCTTTGTTCAATTTATGACATAAAAAGTAACTATGCATAATGAGTGTGCAATTATGATGTACTTAATAAACGTGGTCTTGCGCCTTTACTCCACACTTTCTATATGAAGGAATAAATACAATGTTTTTGGGGTAAGTACAAAAGATGTTAAGTGTGTATGTGAATTGATGTCCAAATTTCTGTAAATGTGTGGTAGTATTGTATTGGCCTCAGTGGATTTTTAAGTCAATCCGAAATCCTTGCAAACTCCATGTACACAGACCCAGGATTCGACCCCGAACCGTAGAGGTGGATGGTGACGGTGCTAATCACTAAGTCAGTACTGGTGCTGATTTTATCTGCGGAACATTATTTCCTGTTGTCAGTTAACTTCATCTATAACTCTAATTGCCGCTATAAATAAACAGCTCTGCATCGTTTCTGTGTTCTTTGTGGTTGTTGGTGTGAAGTCTTTTGTGAACAAGAACAGGGTGTAACGCTGACATCCTCTGACGACACTCGCTTCACTGACATCATCATTTTAAATTCATTTCATACAGAGTGCAAAGACGAGGCCTGACTGTCGCATCCACACAGAGATGCAGTCATTCATTGTTTAAATGTGACTTTAAATGAGACCCCCCCCCCCGCCAACAATGCCTGAAATGTTCACATAGAGACAAGGTAGGTGTCTACTTCTTTGTCTCTGTGGACATTTCTGAAGTACAGTACTGGGAATATGCTGATTACACATGTGACCAAGCAGCTCTGCTTATGAGATACAGAAAGGTCAGTACTAATAAGAGATGCACTTTCCACACTGTTGGTTTGCTGCAGCAGTGAGATGTAACCACTGATATACTGAGCTCCAAAACCACATTTCTACCACACCCTTATAGCAACAAAAGAAATAACCTTCTAGGCCATGTGCAGCATACATCAACTGGGCCTCCAAAATAAATGAATTTAATTAATTTAAAAAATGCATTTGTTTACATATGGCATATTGATTTTAACGAAGAAAAACTTACTGTTAAAAAGCGAATAGTAAACAAATGCTCTAACCACTTTGCATGTGTGTGCGTATATGTGTCTGTGTGTGTGCATGTGTGTGTGAAAATCCTGTGTGTGATCTATGTAGTTGGTGGTGTGACTCTTTTTGGTGGTTGAGGCTGATCGCATACCAGTAGAACTTCATACTGCATAAAAACTTCTGAAAAAGTAAATCTACAAATGATTTCAGTTCTAGTGCATGTCGAGCAAATCAGATAACAGAATTCAATTTGCTGTAAATATAAAAATGTAACTTAAAAGCAGCAGGTAAAAAGTTTAATCGTTTTGTGTAATGATTATATGAGGAACAAAACCCTGATGAATTAGTGCAGTATATACATTATTATAACACAACAATGTTAATTTAGTATTTCTATAACTGTTGGACTTTAACAACAGTTATATACGTGACAACTTCAGCGCAAAAGTCTTCACACATTGACCACTGATGCTCCACCTCTGATGTTTAACTTCCTCTGACTTCCCTAACTCACAGCAGCACATTTAATTCACTTCACACAGAGTACAGAGACTCAGCCTGTCAGTCACATCCACACAGAGACGCAGTCATTTTGAATATTAGTGAGACTTTTATAGGTTAAAGATGCTTCAGTCTTCTCCTGAGCAAGTGGAGATGGTGGTGGATATCTATGAAAGTGCAGACGGTATTAGAGGTCGCGACCTTGATACAAAGAAGGAAGGTGCTGGTGCAGGGAGACGTCTAGAAGCACAACGCACAGGTACAAAATGTTCAAGTTTGCCTGATCAAAAGTGTTAAAACTGTTTAGTACTGTATAGATTACAGGGAGAGGTGATGATGGTGGATATCTGTGAGAATGTAGACAATGAGAGAGCGAACACAGGGACGGAAGTGAGAAAATTCCTCTCTATACTCATTTTTTACTTTCTGGTTACGATTACAGCTCATCTGTGTGTTACAGTATCTGTCTGTGTTTTGAGCTCAGCCATGGACATTTAACATTAATTTTAAATATGCATTTTTGTATTTTTATATACAGATTAGACGTTTATATACAGATTAAAGCGCGTTTCCAACACAGCTCATTTGCAAGACACAAAAAAGTCACCCCCTTGTGGTACACAGCTGCAGCTACTTTTTTGTGTCTTGCAAATGAGCTGTGTTGGAAACACGCTTTACATGTGATGCAGACCAGTGTGAAGAAATTCTAAAAGTTTCTGTGAATCCAGAAAAAAAAATTGTTACATTTTTCTTAAGTGGACATCATGGTGCAGAGGGAAAACTGCTGACAAAGTTCAGATCTGCATTCCAGTTGATTTAAAACCAGCACAAAGTCTGCATGATGAATGGATAGAGTTACTGAGATGTTGTAATTTAATATTAATGAGGCTGTTGAGACTAAAATGTAAATGCTAAGTTTATATTTGAAGAAACTAAAATATTTTTATTCTTTGTGTCTATGTACCTCTAGGAGGTGACACTGCATGGAGCAGGTGTTGCAGACTGCCTGCAGTGTGTTTGGTGCTGCTGTGTGTTCTCCTGCTGACTGCCGTCACAGTGCTGTGGATTAAATACAACATCATGACTATAGAATACAACCAGCTACAGAACAGATTACAACAGATAATATTATGTAATTTGTGTAAGTAGGTGAATTTAGTGTTTAATTTTCTACCCAAATATTAACGCTCTCAGTAGAAATCCATGTCCCATATTGAATTGTGTGAGCATTTAGCTCACATTCTTTCACACATTCTTCCAAGATTTTACAATAAAATCCATCTCAACAGTATTGTCACGAACTAACCGGAGATGAATCAGAAGACTAGCAGTTAGCCATGTAGCATGGATGGTAAACCCAAACACGGAAGTAGCGCGAGCAGGCAGGATAACCACACTGGTTATTATTAGAACTCTACACAAATAAACCCGCGTTCTAATTACACACACCCAATCGGAAGCGATAACCCAAGAAAGTGAACCATGGGTGAAGTAGTGAAGGGTTTGATTTGGGATATATGGAATACCGGATGGATCCGGAGTGCCGCAGGCAGCTGGAGCCAGTAGGTGATAGGGTTAATCCGGAGGTTGATGCGGTATGGTCCGATGAATCTTGGTGACAACTTTTTTTTTTTTTGATTTTTCCCCGATTTTCTCCCTAATTTAGTAGTGTCCGATTCCTCCCCGTCACTAGGGGGCTCCCACATTAAGGCTACTACTACCACTCAGCCGGGAGGGCCGAAGACGATCACGTGTTTCCTCCGAACCACGTGACATATAGCCATACGTTATCACCTACTTGGTACACTCATCCCGGTGGGTGTCGACGGCGATGTTGTAGAGTGTAACGGCAGTTAGCCTGTTGAATGGCGTCGTTTGCTTGTCTCCATAGCCGTCGACACCGGCGAACCAACTGTTGGGCCGACGGTACTTCTACCTCCGGTTCTTGATGGTCGAACATCGGAGGTTGAAAGCCGTAGCATACCTCGAATGGGCTTAGGTTGGTGGCAGAGGAGGTGTGGAGGTTATGGGATAGCTCAGCCCAAATGAGGTAGCGGGCCCAGGAGCACTGGCGATCAGCAATTATGCATCTCAGGTAGCGCGCCAGTTGTTGGTTGGTTTGCTCCGTCTGACCGTCTGTGGATGGTAACTGGAGGACAGACTGCAGGTGGAATTGACCAGATGGCAGAAAGCCTTCCAGAACCGAGACGTGAACTGGGGCCACCTGTCCGAGACGATGTCCTTTGGGAACCCATGCAGGTGGACTACGTGCTTTAATATCAGCTCGGCTGTCCTTTTAGCTGACGGGAGACCAGAGAGGGCCACCAGGTGAACAGCTTTGGAGAACCGGACGACGATGGTGAGGATGTTGTCTCTTTCTTCGGAAAACGGCAGGCCCGTGATGAAGTCAATGGCAATGTGTGTCCAGGGTCGGCAGGGAACCGGGAGTGGTTGAAGTTCCCCTGGCGATTGTCGGTTGCTCTCCTTGGACCTGGCACACACTGGGCACGCCTGGACGAACTTGTCTACGTCCTTCCTCATATTGGCCCACCAGAAGGCACGTTGCACGAAAAGTAGGGTGCGCCGCTTTCCGGGGTGTCCAGAAAGTGGGGAGGAGTGTCCCCACTGGAGTACTTTGGCCCTGATGGCGCTGGGTACATAGAGTCGGCCAGGCAGCACACCTGCCGATTCGGTCTCCGTAGCTTGTGCCTGACGAACCCTTGTTTTTAGGTTCCAACTGAGTGGTGGATCTTGGTGGGTGGCAGGACAGGCGCAGGGTCCGCCTGGGGGACGTCTTCCTCGTGCTGTCGGGAGAGGGCGTCAGCTTTGGTGTTCTTGGACCCCGGGAGGTATGACAGGTGGAAATTATAGTTCTCAAAAAACAGTGCCCACCGCGCCTGTCTGGGGTTGAGTTGTTTTAAGGTGCGGATAGTGATAAGGTTTTGATGGTCGGTCCAGACGATGAACGGCTCTCTGACGCCCTGGAGCCAGTGTCGCCATTCCTCCAAGGCCCACTTTATGGCCAGCAGCTCGCGGTCCTCTACTCCGTATCGCTGCGGAGTGGCATCAAATTTCTTGGAGAAAAACTGCAGGGGTGCAGTTTTTGGTCTGGACCTCGCTGGGAGAGAACAGCCCCGGCGCCCACATCCGAAGCGTCCACCTCCACAACAAATGGTTTGTCAGCATCCGGGTGAAGGAGGATAGGAGCAGTGGTAAAGCGGCGACAGAGCTCATAGAAGGCAGTGACGGCAGTTGAGGTGAGGTTGAAAGGGTGAGATGATGGGATATATATACAGTATGTCACTAAATGACTAATTGTGCTTGTACATTTTCGCTTAGGGGTGTACTCACTTTTGTGTACTCAGCTATTATTGACTGTATTTTTAGTTATTTTGAGGGGACAATAAATTTACACTGCTATACAAACTTTACGCTGACTACTTTTCATTGTGTCAAAGAGTCATTTATGCAGTGTTGTCCTATGAAAAGATATATGTAACTAAATATTTGCAGAGATGTGAGGGGTGTACTCACTTTTGTGACATATTGTATATATATATATTTACCAGTGAATTAATTATCTTTATGAGTACAGTCAGAGGTGGGAAGTAACAAGTTACATTTACTCCATTACATTTACTTGAGTAACTTTTTGGAAAGAAATGTACTTCTACAAGTAGTTTTGCTGCACCATACTTTTTACTTTTACTTGAGTAGATCTGAGAAGAAGAAACACTAGTCTTACTGCGCTACATTTGGCTACACTAGACTCGTTACTTTTCTAATAGTGATGGGTCGTTCATGAACGATTCATTCTTTTTGATCGAGTCTTTAACGTGACTTTTCTACTTTCTACTGGGCACGCATGCGCAAATCATAGAAAAACCTCCGTAGGTTATATACAGGAAACAGAATTGAACGGTTCTCAACGAATCCTCTAGTCGTTCGTTCTTTTGTCATGTGACTTCCATAGACGCTACGCAGTGCAATAGATTCAAAACGAATGACTCAGACTAGAAGATATGAGAGGTGAGCAGCTCATTCTGTTTATAATTATATGTCCTTATAATAAAACTGCTTTTTGTGCTTATATACTGCTGTTTGTATTATATAAGTTTGTATTGTATTATAAACTGCTGTTTATAATACAATGTACTGCATTGTAATATTTTCATTACTGGAACTATAGCCGAAATGTGTGTATGTAGACGTGTTGTGGGTCTGTTTATTGAAAATGTAACTTTTAATTTTAAATCTGATCAAAATAATGAAATGAACTAAATGACTCAAAAAAAGATTTGTTCATTTTGATGGACAAGATTTAAAGAATCACGTCACTATAACTATTTTTTAACAATTTATTGTAAACATGTAGATCTACCGCATGAATGTTTCACCAATCAGACGCAGCAACAATGATCACATGACTCTGATCAGGTCTTTAGCCTATATACACTTACTTGCGCATGCGCAAACAAAAGTTTCCACATCTTTCACAAATTTTTCGGGACGCCCATAAATCCATGCTGCAACTAGCGGGATCTTGCAGTTAGCGTACAATCTTGCTGTGAATATACAATGCTTTATTCATGTTTGTGTGATTATATGTTAACTTTAATTGTATATATAATGTTACTTTAACAGTCTATCAATATATAAGTCGATTTTAGTACAGAATTCATCGGCCACACGTGTGCTGCACATTTTTATGCATTCCAAAAATATGATGCGTCCCTGGTACCGGATACAAAGCATGTTTCCCTTGCAAAAGAACAGCTTCATACTGCAGCGTCTTCTCTATCTGCCAAAACAGACACACACATCAGCATACACTGTGTGTGTGTGTATGGACTAATAGATAATTATTATAATTTCTAAAAAAAATATTATAATCAGACATTGTGAATGAAACAGTTACTCAGGACTTGTAGTCTATTTACCGAATACTTTTTTACTGTTACTTGAGTAATATTTTGGATGAATCCTTTTTACTTCTACTTGAGTAATATTATTTTGAAGTACAGCTACTCTTACTTGCCTACAATGTTTGGCTACTCTACCCACCTATGAGTACAGTAAGCTGTTTCATCCATGCAATGCACTTGTGGCAATTCACTGTAAATTAGATCTGGCAAAATTGGAATAATATTTTTGTGTCTGGAATTTAGGTGGTTTGTAGTTTAAATGTAAAGAATTATGTTATGTTTATCTTTTCTGCTGTCGCGAGAGTACTAGTTGTTAGACATTGCTGGAGTGTCAAGTCAAATCAAGCAGGCTATTATTATCATTTCCACTATATACAGTGTATATTACAGACATCGTTAGGCTGTCAATGTGGTAAAATGGCAGCATATGATGTTATGACTGCAAACACTGTACACTCTACACAAACAATAATCCAGAGACTGTGTGAATTCACTATAGATAAAGGGAGGTGTTTCAGCCTGAACTCCACTTTTTACTGCATGTCTACTGAGAAGAAGAACTGGACTGAGAGCAGACAGGACTGCAGGGACAAAGGAGCAGATCTGCTGATCATAAACAGCGAAGAGGAACAGGTGTGTGTGTGTGTGTGTGTGTGTGTGTGTGTGTTAGAGAGTAAAGCCTTTTTCATTGTGTTGTCATTTACAGGAGTTCATCAGTAAACAGCTGGGCAGCTCTGAGTTTTGGATTGGTCTGAGTGACAGAGATACAGAGGGAGAGTGGAAATGGGTGGACGATACACCACTGACCAATGTGTAAGAAACTCGGATGATTTCTGTGTCTTTTTTGAGGTTTTGTAAAATTAATAACATTTAAAATGTTCTTCTGCTTGGAAAAGTGCAAAAATATTCATTATTATATTACTATTATACTATTATATTTATAATCACTGATTCTGATTCTCTGGGTTTCAGGTCCTGGGCTCAGGTGGATCTGAATGATGCAGGTGGAGTTGAGGACTGTGTTGAGATTTATAATTCTCCAAATGCGTATATTTTGAATGATAAGACATGCTCTGCTACACAATACTGGATCTGTGAGAAACGTCTTTCTCTGTTTCTTTGATTACTTTGTAATGGAAAGTGTTTAGATGCAAATTGAGCCGAATATATACGGCTATGTTGTTTATATATAAATATGTTGCTTATATATAAATATGTTGTTTCCTCAGTTTTCTCAAACTGCACAGACTGTTCATATCTGTTCCAGCAAGAAAGATTAACAGTTTATATTTTAAACTTTAATATTATAATAAAAAAAAACACTTCAAAAATAAAAATGTAATACAGCTGTATAAAATATGTGTCAGTGCAGTTATTTCTCTGTAAAGAAGGTCGTAGTGTTTTTCAATGTGGAAATTGTGGGGAGGCAGGAGGTACATTGCCCCCCCAGTGGCTGGAATATGTCACTACGCTGAGTCAACTCCATAAGTTACAAATACAGTAAGTGACTCTGTATATTTTATAGTTTTCCGTTGAACTCAAGCAGTTCATGTGTACACTAAATGTTTTAAGAGAGCACATGGACGACTAACAATATAATATAAACCACTTGTAACAGACTTACAATCATGTGAGAAAGACAAAACATTTATTAAATAGATGTCCTGCACACTTTGCATGTCTGTGTGTGCGTATGTACAGCTGCGTGTGTGTGTGTGTGTGTGTGAGTACAGAGGCTCAGCTGGTCAGTCACGTCCACACAGAGACACAGTCATTTCATATTTTAGTGAGACTTTTATAGATTAGAGATATTTCAGTGTACAGTGAAACCTCGGTTTGTGATTAACGTGGTTTGCGAGTGTTGTGCAAGACAAGCAAACATTTTTCATTAGTTTTGACTTGAAAAATGAGCAAGTCTTGGTTTACGAGTGCCGAGTATCATATATCACTTATGCGCTTCTTGATTTTGACAGCGAGCGTCACGTGATCACCATTAAGCCAATGTTTTTTCTCTTTCTTGCGCTACGGAATTGTGGGTAATCGTCTCCCCTTCTGAATCTTAGTGCTCGTCTCTCACTGGTATAATCAACATCAGTGCATGTACTGTTTATTATAACACACGTGTGTAAGTGCATGTAAAGCATAAAAAAGCCTTATTAGAGAGGTTAAAGATCCATTTTCTCTGTATCAGCATTGATGCCGTTATGTGTGTGCACATTGGACACCATGCTTCTTTACACACACTCCTTCTCATTTCTCCTTCACACACACACGCACACGCACACAGACCTGCCCCCTTTCACCTTCACACACACACACACTCTCTGCTCTACACAGAAACACTGCTCTGTTGCGATTTACAGCAGTGATCCCGTTAGTCTGTGCTCAATCGAGTGTCATTAGAGAGATCTCTTGTTTATTTTCCCGTAAAACAGTGTTTCTGTTCTGTGTGCGCATGTGTGTAAAACTCAAATAAGGGAGGAGGAAGAGTTACTGTGTAAGCTGAGAAGAGGGAGAGGGGAGGGGCTCATTCCTCATCTCCTCTTACTTTAACTTCACAAACACGCACAGCGCCAACACGCACAAACAGAAACACTTCTGTTTGGATTTATTTTTTACTTTTATTTAAAGGTAAAGTGCAGGTTAATTTGTTTTATTTTACTTTATATTTTGCACGAATTATTTTAATATATTTATTTTTTTGTGCTGTGGAACGAATAATTTGAGTTTCCATTATTTCTTATGGGAAAATTCTATTTGGTTTACGAGTGTTTTGAAATACGAGCATGCTTCGCAAATTATGTTTGTATTCCAAGGTTCCACTGTACTTCTGAGCATGAGAAGTGGTTGTGTCCATCTTTTAGATAAATATATATATTATAATGTTAAGCAGATGAAAATCCTAATAGCTTTGTGTAATGATGTTATGAGGAACAAAAATATGATGAATCGGTGTAATAGCTACATTAGAACACAACTATGTGACATTGATAATAAATAATAACTGCTGGACTTTAACAAGCACATGAGGGATATGACTTAGTATGACAGAGTTATGCAGTTCAGAAATCTTCACATTTTGACCATAAAAAGTCACTGATGCCCCTCCTCTGGTGTGTAACTGCCTCTTACTCTTGTTACGGCGATCATCACACAGAGTACAGAGACTCAGCCTGTCAGTCACGTCCACACAGAGACGCAGTTATTTCATGTTTTATAGGTTAAAGATGTTTCAGTGTACTTCTGAGCAGGATAAGATGGTTGTAGTTCTGTATGAGATTGCAGATGATGTTGAAGATCGTGACCCCGACACTGAGAAGGAAGACAATGATGCAGCGAGATGACCAGAAACACAAAACAAAGGTACAAAATGTTTGTTTGCATGGCAAAAGGTGTTCCTAAATACAAAGGCGCATTAATTCCGGCTTGCATAGATTACAGAGAGGAGATGAGGTTGCATATCTGTGAGAATTAAACATTTGAGTTGAATTTATTTAAAATTATGTTACAGCATTCAGCAGATGTTCTTTTGCAGAATGAATTACAGAAGTGCTTTTGACTCTCTATTAAAAACACATCCTCACTAAATCCTCAAGATTGTTAAAGAAATCTCAGTTAATTAATTAATACAATTTAATGAATGACTAATTTCAACTTTCTTGGGACCCTGAGGATTTAGTAAAGACATAGCATCATGGGTCCCAAGAAAGTTGAAATTAATCATTCATTAAATCGTGTTAATTAATTAACTGAGATTACACAAAAACAAGACTTATTGTCTGCTGGTGTTAATAAAACCCAAGAACACAAAAGGAACACAAACACTCAATATACGTACCAAACCCAAATGTGTATTATACAAAACAGACACTGCAGTGCACAAAATACCACTGATTACACCTACAATTATATACACAATATTTTGTATCCTGTGTGTGTGTGTTTGCGTGTGTGTGTTGCGCCCACACTGGCTTTTTGAGTCAATCTGAGCACAATGATGAAAAAACGCTGTCCTATGATGCTGTCCCAATGGTAAGTGATCCAGTTTTGATGTATCTGTAAAAAGACAGAAGGAATCACAGTCTTAAGCAACGCTGGGAAAAAATAATGACAAGCTGTATGCTTATAAACAACAATGGAGCGTTGGGCTCCTGGTGTATTTGTGGTTTCTCTTTAAACATGTTCAGCTGACCTCCTTGTGTCACTGGAATTCCCATTGTGATATGGACGTGGGACGATACATCATATGCGAACAGATTATAAAATATATAACAGCATATTAAAAAATAATCATTAGATTCATAAAAGCTCATTATGTGGCTGCGTTACGCGTGTATTCCGGTTAAATATGTATATTTCATGAGACTTTTAGAGATGTTTGCGTTATTGCGTTATAAGTTGTTATTTTTATCTGGAGTTTTAAAGGATACAAGGCAAAGAAACTTAAGGTCTTGGGAAAATCGACCCCCCCCCGCCCCCGACACCACCCCCCACCCCCACCCCGCCCCCTAAGTGTAACTCAAAAATCACACAGAAAGATTAAAACCAGTCCCAAATGTACACACATACACTCCGTAGATGTGTGTTTCTGCTTTTTCTCAGTGATCATTTCTGAAGTACAGTACTGGGAATATACAGATTACACATGTGACCAAGCAGCTCTGCTCATGAGATGCAGTGTGCGCGTGTTTGTGTGTGTGTGCGTGTGTCTATGTATGTGTCTGTGAAATCTATGTGGTTGCTCGTGTGACTTTTTTCCCTTTTTGTGTCAGACAGTGGTGGTTAATGCTGATCTCAGACCAGTAGAACTTGTGTCTTGTATTATTACAGTAAACTGTAGGAACATGTCAACTAATTCATATGACAGAATTCAACCTCCTATTAATATATGTAAATTCATCTTAAGCGCGGAACGGAAAGCTGCAAATAGCTTTGGTGAATGACATTAAGAGAAACACAAATATGATGAATTGGTGCAATCTATACACCATTATAACACAATTAAATATATTTGTGTTTATATACCTGCTCGACTTTAACAAGATCAAATAGTGTGAGAACTGCAGCTTAAACATCTTCACTCTTGTTACTGACAGCAGCACATTTCGTCATTTCATACAGAATATAGAGGCTCAGTCTGTCAGTCACATCCACACTCATTTCATGTTTTAATGAATTTTTTTATAGGTTGGCACAGAGAAAGATGCTGATGCCTAGAAACACAACACACAGCACAATTATATACATTCATAAAGCCGAAATAAATTCAATGTTCCACCCACTTTCATAATGATGCTGATTAGAGCTTTGCCACTGTTCAGCCTATTGGACACCTGCATTTGTAGATCTCTTCTGGCCAGGGGACTCCACAGGAAGCAGATGCTACACATTGCATTGTGTGTGTTGCACCTGTGTGTTGTCCTGCTGACATCCACTGCAGTGTGAATTGAATTCAACAACAAGCAGATACAGACTAACACCATTGCCCTGACTATAGATTGAGAAGCAAGAAGCCAAAAATTGAGAAACTGAAGAATAAAATAGACAACTTTATGAGCCAAATAGCCAAAGTTACTGAAAGATAAAGACGAACTTGAGCACAAATTGCCTATTTTAGGTCAGCAGATATTTTAAAGTAGTCAATAGATTTAAAAGACAAGAGAAGCAACTTAGTGGGCAGTAAACATACATTAGATACATTGGGTACATTTGGTGTTTGCAGCTTGGTGCCTGGTGCCAATATTATGTTCTTTACACCACAGCACTGTTAAATCCACAAATCCTATTGGTCAGAAGCTGTTAATTAATACAACATACAAAAGTATGTCATATAATTATGTGCTTTGAACATTGTGGCAACAGAAATAAGTATAGCAGCTGATCCAGAACGCAGCTGCACATCGCTTTTTCAACCTTCAAGTTCTCCCACACTACCCCACTTTTCTGCTCTGTCCAAGTGGTGGAATGAACTTTCTCTAGATGTCTGTACAGCTGAGTCTCTGGCAATCTTTAAACGATGACTTAAGACATATCTGCTGCCCCCCTCCCCCCCGCCTCAAGAAAATAATCCTAATGCTGTTTGACTGATGGTACTTAGTTTGTGTAAGTATCTATTCAATGATGGAATCTACAAGGCAATTACGTAAGTTACTCTGGATAAGAGCATCTGCCAAATGCCTAAATGTATGGCAATAATAGCCAGGGGTCTACATGCAGTATTTTTTGCTAAATAATGTGTAAAAAATTATTTCCTTTTTTCCTTTTTCTCTTTTCTCACTGTCTTAAGGTTAATAAGAAAACAAAAAAACACAAACAACAACAACGACGACAACAACAACAACAACAACAACCTTCTCTGTCCTGAAAACTTACTGTTACAAAGTAAACATTAAATAAATGTCCTGCTCACTTTGCATGCATGTGTGTGTGTTTGCAAATGTGTGCATTATACTGTATGTGTGATCTCTGTGGTTGTTGGTGTGATGTTTTTTTTTTCTTTCTTTTTTTCTTTGTTAGAGAGTGGTTAATGCTGATCTCAGAACAGTAGATCTTGTTTCCCACAGCAAAGCTGAATAAAACATCTCAAAAAATTAAATCTACAAATAATTACAGGTCTAGTGCAGAAACATGACTAATTCACAAATTTTATAACAATTTTATTTTTTTAAGGTATTTATAGTTTTTTAGATGATCATTTAAAATCATTTTACTTTTATTATTATTATTATTATTATTATTATTATTATTATTATTATTATTATTATTATTATTATTTTATATTTTATGATAATTATAATTAATTAACAATATAAATATATTATAATTTTATCATTGTAACACAATGTTCTTCTCATGTATAAGTAAAAACTAACTGAAATGTCTCACACTTTGTTCACAAGAAGCCACTGATGCTCCTTCCCTATTATTTTGTAACTTCCTGTGACTCTTTTTAATGACTGCAGCACATTTATTTCACTTCACACAGAGTACAGAGACTCAGTCTGTCAGTCACATCCACACAAAGACGCAATCATTTCATATTTTTGGGAGACTTTTACAGATTAAAGATGTTTCAGTGTACTTCTGTGCAGGATGAAATGGTTTTAGTCATCTACGAGATTGCAGACGATGTTGAAGATCACGACTCTGACATACAGAAGGACGACACTGGTGCAGAGAGACGCCTAGAAGCACAACACACAGGTACACAATGTTTAAGTTCGCAAGGCTAAACATGTTACAAAATGCAGAGATGCAGTAATTCAGATTTGCATAGATTACAGTGAGTGGAGACAATCAATGTCAAATTAAAATTTGCATGTATTTCTGCACTTTTAGATACAGATTATACTATTTAAGATTATTTAATTATTATTATTTTTATTATCTTACTAGAGTGAATTAAGGAAATGCTTTTGGAGTCTGTATCAAAAACACATCCTCATAATAAATCACTAGGTCAGGGACAAAGTGTACCATGTCAGCGTCGTCCCTTAGAGGGACATGTAAATGAGCTGTGTTGGAAAGACGCTTTATGTTATGACTGATCAAAATGCACACGGGTATAAAGAAAGTGTTTTCAAAGTTATCAAAAATCCCAAAAAGTTGAACTTAAGAAAAATGGAGCATTAAAAAAAAAAACGTGGTCCATGTTCATGGTGCAGATGGAGAACAGGTCACGTAAATTAGATCTGTAAGTCAGTTTATTTAAATCAAGCCCAAAGCCCCACCCATTAATGCATGTATTTAGTGATAGAGTTACTGAGATTTTCTCCAGCTCACTCCTGAAGGGCTTTGATATTTATGAGGCTGTAAATACTACACAGTAAAAATCCTTAGTCTTGAATGAACACCCAGAGTGTTGATTTAACATTTGTACATTCGTGACCATTAGATCATATATAAACACTTGGGGGTGTTAAATCAACACTCTGGGTGTTCATACAAGACTAAGGATTTTGCTGTGTAGGTTTATATTTGAAGAGACTGAAACATTTTATTCTTTGTGTCCATTTACCTCTAGGAGGAGACACTGAATGTGGCAGACTGATTGCAGTGTTCGTGGTGGTGCTGTTTGTTTTCCTGCTGACTGCCGTCACACTGCTGTGGATCAAATACAACATCCTGACTACAGAACACAACCAGCTACAGAACAGATACAACACTGATGCACTTTGTGATTCATGTAGGTTTAATTGATTTAAGCTTCAAATCCCCAAGGAAAATTAAATGTACTCAGTGGAAATAGGCAAACTGACTTGAAACTGGGTGATCAAGATTTTAACTCATATTCACTCAGATGTTCCTCAAAATCCTCTTACATAACTCATAGGAAACTGTGCAAGGAGATGGAAAGATTAAATGCTTAGTTTCTCATCAATGTGAATTAATTATTAAGCATAATTGTATTAGTTTACATGTATAGTAATTATTGACTCTTAAGCAGTCTTTGTAATAACACGTGATTAATTACTGGTGCAAAGTAAAGTTACTTTTACCACCTTGAAGATCTTCTTTAATGTTGTGGAATGTCTACTGTAATAGTTTATTTATTTTATTTTATATATATACAGTATAAAAAATAAGTTAATTTTACTACTTTCCTCTCTTCTTCATGGATTTTACATTAATGTATTAAACCTCCCATGATAATAATGTGCTAACTCTCCCATGCTGACTTTCTCATTCTCTCTCTCTCTCTCTCTCTCTCTCTCTCTCTCTCTCTCTCTCTCTCTTTTTCTTCCCCTCCATCAAGCTAACAATTCCTGGTTTGTCTCTGGGCAGACATTTGTACAACTACTACTCTTTGTTCTTGACAATTTCACTACGACATAATGATCTTTGTAGAAATTATATACATGACACAAAGCATTTGGCCAAACATATAAAAATCGATCTTTTGCTGTTAATACATAGAAACCTTTCTGACAGACAACGTGTTTGAGCGTTTGACGTGTCTCTCCTGGTGTCGGTAAGTTTATCACAGCACAGCGTACAGACCAAGCAACTTGTTTCTTAATCTACAAAAATATACAGTACATCTACAGAATCACATTAGTTCTTGTTATCACTTTAGTTCTAGCAGCGACACAATATAGCCAAACAATTGTGGACTATTTCCTTGTTTGGAGGTACACCGGTTTCCGCCCACAATCCAAAGACCTACAGATTAGGCTAATTGGCATTCCCAAATTGCCCGTAGTGTGTAAATGTACATGTGAATGTTGACCGGAGGTCCTACTAGGGTTGTGCAAATGGGAATAAATACAGTGGTCACCATTGGCCTACTTTTCCTAGTTGGACTAAAGAGGTTCTTAGGTGGATGGATGAAGTGGCCACTTGAAGTTGGGCAAGAAGGTCCAGCAAAAGGTGTTTCTGTTAATCCTAAAGGTGCTCAGTGGGGTTAAGAACAGGAGTTTGTGCTTTTTAGTTTCAGTAAAGGGAAACAGTAATGCTATAATATACAAAGTCATTTGTTTAACTGTTTGGTTCTAACATTGTGGTAAAACCTTGGGGGCAACAACTAAAGGCATCATATACATTCATGGCCAAAAGTTTTGAGAATTACATAAATATTGGAAATTAGAAAAGTTGCTGCTTAAGATTTTATAATAGCAATTTGCATATACTCCAGAATGTTATGAATTGCATAGTCCTTCTTTGCCATGAAAATTAACTTAATCCCGAAAAAAAAAACTTTACACTGCATTTCATCGCTGTCATTAAAGGACCTGCTGAGATCATTTCAGTAATCGTCTTGTTAACTCAGGTGAGAATGTTGACGAGCACAAGGCTGGAGATCATTATGTCAGGCTGATTGGGTTAGAATGGCAGACTTGAAATGTTAAAAGGAGGGTGATGCTTGAAATCATTGTTCTTTCATTGTTAACATGGTGACCTGCAAAGAAACGCGTGCAGCCATCATTGCGTTGCATAAAAATGGCTTCACAGGCCAGGATATTGTGGCTACTAAGATCGCACCTAAATCAACAATTTATAGGATCATCAAGAACTTCAAGGAAAGAGGTTCAATTCTTGTTAAGAAGGCTTCAGGGCGTCCAAGAAAGTCCAGCAAGCGCCAGGATCATCTCCTAAAGAGGATTCAGCTGCGGGATCAGAGTGCCACCAGTGTAGATCTGCTCAGGAATGGCAGCAGGCAGGTGTGAGCGCATCTGCACGCACAGTGAGGTGAAGACTTTTAGAAGATGACCTGGTGTCAAGAAGGGCAGCAAAGAAGCCACTTCTCTCCAAAAAAAACATCAGGGACAGATTTGTCATCACATCAGACAAGCCGGGCCGGGGATCAAACCCGGGTCTTTCGCACGGTAGGCGAAACACTTACCACTGAGCCACCAGAGCTCTATAGGTTTTAAGAAGGTGGAATTTTAAGGTGACGGTTACTGTTACTTACGTACTTACGATTACTTAAAATATCAAAAGGTTCTGAATACTCAAAAAGGTCTATTAATTTGACCTAATTGCAATTATTTACGTTAACAGTACTCAATGTGTTTAATTACTTTGAGCATTATTGTTTACAGGGTATAATAAAAGGGAAGCCGATGTCAAATGTGCTATTTAATCTTCTCACGCATTTACTCTGTCCGTTATTTTTTGCCAAGCCAACTCTCTTTCTTTAGCCGATGCAGCCGTATTGCTTTTTTTTTCATTATTATTGGCTTGAATTCGTCATATGGTGCATTAAAACCTCCATCTCCGCCTCTGTGATGTATGCCGCTCTCTTTTTTTCACTTTGATTTTCCATTTTGACTCGTGAAATCGGCGATCCATTGAACATGTCTTTATGTAGCACCATGCACGCGCATTAACTCTGGCTAACCAGTAGGAGGTTGATTAAACTGACTCTGCTCAGGGGTTTTGAACCCGACATACTCATGGTATGCAGGTTTGGGGTAAATCAACCCTGAGGTTAAGTTTTACCAAATGGTAAGTTAACCCAGCTTTCTGGAATAAGCTGGAAGGAAGGAGCTGGATGCTGAGAGTAAGAAGCTCGACCTGGCTGCTCAGAGTAGGAAGCCAGTGCCACTTCCACGGAAGTCTTGCTCTTCTCCAGGTGGCTCCTCTGATCCCGTGAGGGCTGAGACCTCCAGCACGTCTGCGTCCCTGCTTGCTCCAACCCAGACCTCTCCGGTAAGTAAGCCTGCTTTTGACGTGAGCCGACATATTGGGTTAGTGCCTGTATTTCGAGAGCATGAGGTTGATGCATATTTCTCTGTGTTTGAGAGAATAGCTAACACACTAGACCTAAGTTTAGCTGCTAAGATTGTTTATCACTTAGACATTATATGAAGCAGAATAAGCATGTGATAACATCGCCCTAGCATATGCATTTTGGTGTCTTATTGCGTTCTGAAAACATTGAAGAGAAACAAAATGAAAGACAAAATACAAAGATAAAAAATTAAATGTTGTCCATAATAATAGGATTTAATCTTAATCATTAGTTAATGAAGTTTCTTAAATATTGTAACAGTTATAGGTAATATATTTCAATGGTATGCAAGGAGTTGTACATTCATTCCGGTACTCTGTAGTCAATAGGTGAAGTGAATAAACCATGGAGATTGTGGACAATCCTGTAAATCTCATCATTTTCTCTTTACATTTCCACTAAAAATTACTTTTCCACATAACATATTTCTTTTTTTTTTTTTTTTTTTTTAACTTTTATGAATTATAATGTGGTTGAACTACCGAAAAAGTGGAAGACTATTAAAATAATTGAAACACAAATTTGCATAAAAAAAGTTCATTTATTGTATTCTTTCCCCCAATTGTTGCAGTTTTGTTTTAGGTGTGCTTTACTCTCTCATTTTGTGACCTATTTCTTATTTTCCCCCTGATTTACCCTTTCTGTCTGTGACCTGAACAGATCTATGGAAGAGATTTTACGTATTGTATACTTAATAAAATCCATGTTAAATATTTAAAATTGCTCCTGTTCCAGTCCTCAGTGGGACAATGAACTGTACAGTCAGCTGTGCATTTGGATTCTGTCAGTGTTCCTAGGATTTGGAAACAAAGTTTGTGTGAAGTGCCTATTATAATTTTAAAGTGTTAATAGGACTTATGCATGGTGATCTTTTTGCTTTTTTGAATAACATCCTCTTTCCACCACACAATAATCACTTCTGTATGATACAGGCTTCCCCTTTTCATAGCACTACATCATTAAAAGTTTGTAACTGATACAAGCACAATCAGTGTGTCATGCAGTTGTGCATAGAAGACGAGTACCACCCTATTTTAATATTTTTTTGTGAATCTTATTTATTTATTTTTATTAAGAGATGTCTCAAAATATTCAATATGTGAGCTACATTGAGGACAAACCAGAGCGCACAGAGAGGGTGGTGGAAATCTACGAGAATGCACACGCTGAAGATCACAATACCATGATTAAGACGGAGGATACCGGGATAAAGACTCAACACACTGGTATATACATACATTAAAAATAATTTAAAAAACCCAAAATATTATATACTACTAGTTAAGAAGACACACCATTGTTAAGATGAAGGCATATAGAATAACCAATATTACTACTTGTAATCAGTAAAGCCTTCATAACAGCTATAATCTGAGTACATTGATGCTTTTGAGGTCGATAAGTCTAAAGGAAGAGGTAAGTTTTGATCTTGCTTTCCCTGGATAGTCTTAATGACAGGCAGTTTCACAGGCACAGACACAGCAAACAGAGAGACAGAGAAAGAGGAGGCAGGGTGATCAGCGAACAGACGATACACAGACGAGACACTGGAAAAGATGCGAGAACAACAGGACATGCAGTAAAATTGGGATGCATTTCATTTTAACTATAGTTAAAAGTTTGTAAATAAAATACATACAATCAGAGATTGGAACTTTTTGTCTAACTGAGGCAGGTCTTTGTTTTTTGTACTTTATAATAAATTTTTTGTAGCACTCTGCTCCATGTTGAGTAGAATAAGCCATATAAATAATAAATATTTGATAATATATATATATATATATATATATATATATATATATATATATATATATATATATATATATATAATTATTATTTTTTTTACATTAGTAAGTCATTTTACACATAATTGTACATTATTGATGATAATGATAATAAAAAATAAGGACCGGTTCTCTAAAAAGAGCTGGAATTCCCATCACTAGTTGTTAATTAATTACCTAATTCTATATGCGTTATTTTATAATTTTGAAAAAGAAAACCTAATATTGTGGTAGAATGTAGAAAAGAAGGCCAAACTTTTCACAGGTACTGTGTATGTAATTAAATCAGCCATGTATACTTACATATAATGTACATGAACACAAAACCTTTGATCCATTGTACACATGAAAAAA
>JAAGKR010000139.1:140640-186870 GCA_011419295.1 Clarias macrocephalus
AATGTGTTTACAGAAACAACCCAGCATTTTTTAGAGTGCAGTGATTTCTGCTTCTCCTCCATCACCTCAGAGCACTGAAGATCTCCACAATGTTTGGTTTCTCCTTAATTGTGGTTTTCTAACAATAGACAAATCAAGAAGCATAATGTCATGATTTTATTAATATGTTATACTCTGACACTATTTTGTAGGGTATTTGAAGAGACTCACTTGATTAAGTTTTACAGAGTGATTGATTTCATTAATCTTCTTCAGTCGCCATTACTATGTGCATTTGGGTTGTCTTATCAAAGTCATCATTAATTGTACATTTTACGCAGAATATGGGAATTACGTCACACAAATATAAAACGTGACAGGTGTCGAGACCATGAATACTGTACAAATTCTCAGATAATGTTTATTTTGTGGCACATTTATTTTACAGGGATCTGTCATGTAATACAAAAATGCTTGCACTAAATAAATATTTATGATGAAAAATTTAACGAAATGATTATTATTATTAAATAATCAATATGAAAAATACATGTTGTATATTAAAAAATAAATAATTTATATATATTTGTTCCTATACAAGATATATATTTTTTAAATGCTTATTTTATAATCAAATCCATTTGGTCTAATTTGTAATTCATAAACCTATACATTTCTGTTCTAATATAATATTTGACGGAGATTATGTTCCCCTACTCTTCTCTAGAGCGTTCTCTCTCTCTCTCACACAAACACACACACACTGCTCTTTCAGCCCCCGTTTATTTAATTCTGCTGCATTTAATAAAATCAGTGTATGTTTTTTCTGTACAGCGTCTGCTGTTAATATTCAGAATTCAAACGTGCTGTTCATTAGTGCCTGCTGTACTGAGATGTTTCCCTGCACAGACCATAATAGTAACAATGTGGCAATGTATGCGATTAGGCATTTTTAGGAGAATCTTCTCAGCAAGCATTTTCTTTAAGCAGATAAATGACTGAGATGTTACTGAGCAGCAGATGGCATCAGGACACAGACGATCAGGTACAGATTCCAACAATACAGACTCGTTTACACTCATTAGATTATTAAACTTACTTTACTTGTACTTACCTGTTGAACTATCATAGTTACTGAGAGTAGTTACACATCAAACTAATCCCTGTAATGGAGTGACAAGCAATATTCAGCCTATTGAGCTGTTGTGGGAGCACATTGGCCATATGGTACAGAGGAAGGCTCGATCAAGCCAATCCATCTTCTGGCAGATGCTCTATTATATTCATCATCAGATTATCTTAAACAATTGACAACTAGAATTCTACTAAGCTGTAATTGCTGGAAAGGTGTTTTTTATTATTATTATTATTATTTTTTTTAAAGAAGGCAAAGTTTAGAGAACACATTCATAATTTCCATCAAAATTATTATTTCTAACTCTTGTTACATGTCTTGTTATTATGCTATATTTCCTATTTAGTCTTATTTTGTGTGTGTTATAAAAAATAAAAATAAAAATAAAAAATCAGTGATTTTAAAAGTGATCCCAAACTTTTGAGGAGTAATGTATAATGAAATACATTTAAGTTGACCCAGTAAATTTTAATGTCATCAACCCAATATAATGGTCTTATATTGTGACTTAGTTGTTTACAAGTCAATTTACTTTTTGCAAAAAAACAAAAAACACTGCAAAATGACAATAAAAGATTGTTAATGTATTTATTAAAAAAAAAACAATTTAGAATGAACCCCTCTTAAAGCCTAAAGCAGTGCTAGCTCAGAGGACTAAAGCACAGAGAGATGGGAAGATCGGTGGTTCGATTCCCAGCTCCACCATTGTTGGGCCCTTGAGCAAGACCCTTAACCCTATCTGCTCCAGGGGCGGTGTATCATGGCCTGTGCTCTGACCCCATTTACACTGGGATATGCAAAGAAAGAATTTCACTGTGCTGTAATGTATATGTGACAAATAAAGGCTTAACTTAACATGATAATGACAAAATGAAAAAAAAAAATATAAAAAGGACTGTATTTAAATAACAGAACATATGATCAGTGGTGCTAAATTTTTACCTCCATTATTAACACAGGGGCTAAAGTATGGATAAACTTTTTCAATAAAAGTCTGACCAGTGAAAGAGTAGATATGGGACTTTGCATCAACATCATAGAAGGAGATCAGACCCTCCTCATAATCCACAAACACCCCCACCTTCTGAGGAGCCTGTTTCAAGGTGAGGGAGACACAGGCTGAATATTCAGTCTCATTCCTCAGCCTCACACACCAGACTCCATCTTTAGGACTGGCTGTGAACTTCCTTTTCCTGTTAATGGACTCCCTGACCACTCCTAAATCCCAGTCAGTCTTCCCTCTGACCTGCACCTCATAGTAAAATCTCCCTGAAGAGAATCCATCCTTTCCCAGAACAATGGCATAATTATTAAACCTCTCTGGATTATCAGGGAGATTCTGTCTGTTGTCTCCATGGTTAACTTGTTTCCCATCATCAGACAGGATGAGATAAGAATTTGCTGTATCAGGATCCAGAGTCACATCCACTGAGAGACAGAAACACAGCTTACACTAGTTTTATCATTGGATAGTGAATAGCAGTGAAAAAAATCTTTATTTAGTCACATGATAAATAAATACTCACAAACCTTCATATTGTTGAATTTTCTTCAGATCTGTTTTGGAAAATAATATTGGATAATTAAAATGTTTCAAATAGTAGCTATAATAAAGAGAGATCATATTAATATGGATATTGATTCCAGATTACACCACAGTGGTGATGAATTCTGATTGGTCATAATTAGATTTCTATAACTCCATTTCTGACTGTAGTTAGAAACTACAAGCATAAAAATAGTTGTAATTGAAAGAAAAAAATCTGTTATCAGCCAAACCTACAAAAGGATGTAGTGAAAGAGAAATACTGACCAGCCTCATCAATTTTTTCCATTTCCTCACTAAGAGTCTCTTGAATCTGAAACAGAGCTCTCCTCATAGTCTCCACACTCAGATGAGAGTTAATTGAGACGTCAGTCCAGTCCTGGGTGTGTGGAGGGCTGCAGAGTGACGGGTAAATCTACAGTACAGCAGGAGAGAGGAGAAATCCCTCAGCATGGCGACTGCTGTCCTGTCATGTGCTGCACTGCTATTGAGAAACAGAGGGACTCTGACCTGTAGGAGGTGGAGGTGATCCTCAGTGTGTGAGAGCTGCTCCAGCTCAGTGTTTCTCCTCTTTAGCTCAGTGATTTCCTGCTCCAGATCTTTAATGAACTCTTCAGCCTGCGTCTCTGCTGCTTTCTGCTTCTCCTCCATCACCTGAAGCAGCTCAGCCTGGTTTCTCTCAACGCAGCCCATCAGAGCACTGAAGATCTCCACAACATCTGCTTTCTCCTTTTCTGTGTTTTTCTAACAGGTGACAAATCAAGTGAAATTACTAATATGAATCATGAATATTTTAATATGTTTTTATGGAGCCCTTTTGTAGGTGGTTTAAGAGGCTTACTTTATTGAGTTCTACAGAGTTTTTGATTTTCTCAATCTTCTTCAGTCGGTCCTGGATCATCTGCTGAATTTCTGCCCATGTCTTTTCCAGCTCTTTCTGAGAAAATATAGATCACATAGTATATACTCACAAAAGTAAGTAAATTCCTCTAATTTTAGCAAACATTTTGGTATATCTTCTCAAAGTGACTAATTATTAACCTAGTAACTCAGTGTAAGTATCTATTCAGTGACTTTAAAGCACTTTTTGTAAATCGTTCTGGATAAGAGCATCTGCCAAATGCCTAAATGTAAATGTCAAAGGACAATACTATAAAAATGAAACTTGGATATATTTTAGAGCTATTAACGTGCAGCTTCTATAACAGTTTAGGTTTACTGTCCTCTACAAATACTCAACTTACAGCCATTATTGTCAAAATAGCTGGCAACAAATGTAAGTACACCTGCTGCACATTTTTTAACCATACAAAGTCACCTGTCCTATTCATCATGTTCATGTGTTTGTAAGTGGCCAAGTATGTCTCCAGACCTGAACACTATTGAGCACCTGTGGGGCGTTCTTAAGCAGAAAGTGTTGAAATGCCATGTGTCTAAAACCCAGCAGATATCATGTTGGAATTATGGTAGTGGAAGAGGATCCGGTCAACAACATGTGCAGCTTTGGTGAATTCCATGCCCAGGAGGATTAAGGCCATGCTAGATAACAATGGTGCTTAAACAAAATATTGACATTTTTGACATGTGCTCTTAGGGTGTACTCATTTAGACAATAAAAATCTCCATGTTGAGTTACTGTAAGAGGACAGTAAATCTGTTCTGATATACAAGCTGCACATTCACTGCTCTAAAATATATCCAAGTTTCATTTCTCTATAGTATTGTCCCTTGAGAACATATAACAATGTTGCTGCTGACATGTGAGGAGTGTACTCACTTTTGTGAGATACTGTAGATCATAGATATAGATTTTCCCCCCCATATTCAACTCATATGATAAAAATATATGTAAATCATAAGGCAGGTCATATTATTTATATTAAATGATGTGCATGGCTTTACCTTCTTCTTGCCACTCTCATTTTCTATAGGAACAGTGTTGTGAGTTTTGTGGTCTGTTTCAATACAGAACTGACACACACACATCTGGTCGTCTCTACAGAACAGCTCCAGGGGTCTCTCATGTTTTTGGCAGATGTAGTCCTCCAGGTTCTCTACAGGATCCATCAGTTTGTGCTTCATTAATGAAGAAACTCTGTTATGAGGTTCCAGGTGAGTCTTGCAGTAAGAGGCCATACACGTCAGGCAGGACTTCACAGCTTTACATTTATTTTCACAGCAGATCTCACAAAGCACCAGAGACTGGGTGGGTTTTTTTGCAGCACTGCTGGATTTCACATGAACTGACTTCTTAAATGGAGCAGCCAGTCCAGAGATGAACGTATTCACACGTAGTTCAGGACGTTTAAGAAATTTCTCTTTACACACTGGACACTGGCACTGTGAACTGCTGTCCCAGGACTGTTTGAGACAGATCATACAGAAGTTGTGTCCACATGGAGTAGAGACCGGATCAGTAAACACATCCAGGCAAATTGAGCACTGAAGCTGATCTTCACAAAGGACATTGCTGGAGGAAGCCATGACTGACACAGGAGATATGATGAGAATGGATTAAAAAAAAAAAAAAAAAAACTTTACACATTGCTTGAGTAATTTATACAGTGTGCAAGGACTGCAATCAATACATTTTCAGTTATAGTAAAATATTTAAGATTTAAAGATGATTATGGAAATGTGTAGGAGCAAGTAACAATGTGTATAGATCATGGAATAATGATCAGATTGTCCCTGATGAGCAAGCAAAGGGCGATGGCAACTGTAGTAAGGAAAAACTTCCTGGGATGGCAATTGGAAGAAACCAATTGCCATCCCAGGAACTCAACAGGGAACTCAGGACTCAACAGGGAACCTTTCCTCATTTTTTGCTGATATACTGTGTTAGGCAGGTGAAAGTTCAATATAACAGATGTCGTCCAAGTTAACATGGCGTTAAGTTCAGTTCGGCACCAGGATGGTACTAGGATGAGTCAGACAGGTGCAGAGAGCAGATGGGGTCCCGAGATGGGATCACTCGGAGCCCAGGACCAGCATGTGTAGCTCCAAACCATCATGAAGCAGAATCCAGCTGGAGGTGGTCCTTCTCTGGGTGCTTTATGATCCTAGTAGGATCCTCCTTCTCTTCCTTTTTGAAAATAGATTTTTGGACATATAAAATGTCCATCCTGTCACCAATCTTACCCGACTTTACCTTTTTAAGAGACATTTTTACACTATTGGAACAGCATTTCAAAAATATTGAATATTAATTTCACCACTTGTGTTGTGCCAGCCACTTTTAAGCAGGCAGTGGTGCAACCATTGAGAACATAAACTAACATGGATCTTTCTATTTTGCTTACTAAAAGACGGGCTTACTCAATAAATCACTTAAATAGAACCTTCAAAGAACAGAACTCTAAGAACAAATGAGAAGCAAAGTAATTGACATGTATCAGTCTGGAAAGGGCAACAAAGCTATTTCTAAGGCTTTGGGACTCCAGTGAACCACGGTGAGAGCCATTATCCACAAATAAAGAACATTTGCAGCAGAGGTGAACTTTCCCAGGAGTGGGAACAAAACAAAATTACAAGAGCACAACAACGACTCATCCACGAGTGCATAAAATAACCCTGGACAACATCTTAAGAACCACAGGTCTCACTTGCCTCAGTTAAGGGCAGTGTTTATGATTCAATAATTAAAAAAAGAGACTGACCAAAAATGGCAGACATGGAAGTGTTTTAAGGCGAAAGCCACTCATTTCACGTTTGCCAAAAACACTTTGATTATTCCTTTCGAGCAAATGTGTTCTTGACTGATAAGTCAAAAGTTAAAAGCATTGCAAGTTGTGCATCCCAGTATATCTGGCTTAAAAATAACACTGCATTTCATAAAATTAACATCATACCAACAGTCAAACATGGTAATTGACGTAACTGACGAGTCATGGATGCTGCGCTCTACCAGAAAATCGTGACAGAGAATAGCTGACCATCAGTCCATGACCTCAAACTCAAGTGCACTTGGGTTACGCAGCAGGACAATGATCCGAAACACACCAGCAAGTCCACCTCAAAATGTCACCAAAAACAATTAATGGCCTAGTCAAGGTCCAGACTAAACTTTGATTGAGATACTACGGCATGACTATACAGGCTGTTTATTCTCAAAAACTCTACATTGTTGCCAAATTAAAATAATTCTTGAAAATTCCTCCACAGCGATGTGAAATATTAATTGCCAGTTACCACAAATGCTTGATTGCAGTTGTTGACACCAAGGGTGGCACAAACATTTATTATGTTTGGGTACAATTACTTTTTCCATATAAGACCAGGTAAGTTTGGATAGTTTTTTTTCACTTAATAAATTATATCATAATTTAAAAACTGCATTTTATATTTACTCTGGTACTTCACTCCTGTAAAATATTACAATTTGTTTGACAATCTGAATCATTAAAATATAACAAACCTGCAAAAACAAATAAATAAAATAAGGAATGGGAAAATACTTTTTCACAGCAATTTGCCTGATGAGGTATTTTATTTATTTTATTTTAATTAATTAATTAATTTATTTATGTTGTTTGTTTGTTTGTTTGTTTGTTTGTTTTTAGGGGTGAGAGGGCTTGGTGATGCTGTATTCCAACTCCAGCTCTCATACGTAGGATACACCAAGTGTCTATAGGCCTCTATTATTTTTACTTCACGTATTACCATTGGGAGCCATTATTAGGAAAGACAAAATGTCATTTTTATTGTTATGCAGATCACATTCAATTAAAATATCATATTTTATATTGTATAAAACATAGGGGGACAAACAATTTAACATCACTGTTTTAATAATACTAAAAGTGAAGTGCTGGTATTTGGCCCCAGTGGAGCTTGTGTTGACCATTTTATAGAGATGTGTTCCCTTAAATCATATGTTAAACCAACTGTTATAAGCCTGGGTGTTTTTTTATTTAATTTATTTTTTTAGACATTCAGGTAAAGAAACAAATAACTGAGTTATTGGACATTGTGTTAAACAAACAGGACCCCTCAATTTGAACCCCTTTTCAGGTCACAGTCAAGTTTGATAATAACCTACAAAGTCCTGAATAATTTAGCACCTCAATATATTTCTGACCTTTTGAAGCCATATGGTCCAGAACGGTCTCTTAGGTCTAGTAATCAACTTTTACTTACAGGTCAAAAATCTAGGTTGAAGAGTCGGGGTGATCGTGCCTTTGCAGTAGCAACCCTCTATATCAGGCAGGTTCCTACTCTTTCTATTTTTAGGTCACACCTCAAGAGCTATTTATGTGTTTTGGCATTTGATACAGTGTAAGGTCTACACATTATAATCCCCACTGTTGATTTAACACTTTCAGTTTATTTGAAGCCATCTGGACTCATATAAACACTGTTGTGTGTTAATTCAACACCAGGTTTTAATTTAGCACTGTGTAATTCACTGTGGTGGTGAATTTACTCTTTTATTTATTGTTTACTTATTTTATGCACTGTGGATTGACACATATCGTTTATTAATTAATTGGATATTATTTGGTTTTAGGATTTTACAGCACTACTGGTCAACTTTGTTGTGTTTAAATGTGCTTTATAAATACATTTGGCTTGATTACAGTAGTCTCACTAGGAAAATAAGGTTAAACATTTCCTGTGTTTAGAGTGTGCTAAAATCTTTTTTTTAACCCTTGGGGTCATTGACATTGTCAACTATGCCAATTATAATTTTTTCTCTTTGTAAATGCATGTTGTAAATTAAATAATTTTGCAGCAACCCAGAAAAAAATGTGCACAAATGGTAGATGATTTTCTTTCCAAAATGTTTATTGCTAAATAAATGTTTGTTATTAATGTTAAAAATTAAAACAAACGTGTCAGATTCCCTTCTCCACACACATCAGAGAACTGCTTCTGTGCCTATTGCTCCATTCACAGCATTAATGTAAATTACTATTCTGATGTAAGTAAATGCTAATTGCTGTGTTGTTTGGAGCAAGTGACATGCTGATGCCAACCCTTATCCAACAGAATAAAAAAAAAAAAGAATAAAAAAAAACTTAAATGAAAAAACAATTTCAATATCAACCTTCAGCCCCAGGGTGATGGCAGAGGAGTTTATCACTGAGCCACAGAAGTGATAGGTTTGGATCCAACTGAAAGCAATCAAGGGAAAAGTCCAAGATAGAGTAGATTTATTTAAAAAAGTAACAAAATATCCACAGGCAATTTATAATCAACAACGGTTGCAAACACTGTTAAGACCCGATTTTTTCCTAGGTCTGGGGATTAACCTAAATATCTAAGAAACAGGTCTTCAGTCATTGCCAATGACTGCGGTACGGATATCTAGAGGAATTTCATTCCACTACCTAGGATTCAGAAAAGAAAACAGTCTAGAACTGATTTCTTTCTTTCTTTATAAAGCACAAAATTAGTTATTCATAGTTTTCACATTATATTACCGTACATGTACTTACTACATCTCTCCAAACAGGTTAAGTAAACCTTATTATATATTGTGCACATGGTGTTCATTGGTAATCATGCATTTATTTTAATGTTTTAGTTGATTAAAATAATTCACCTTACAGAAACACTTACACAACCTCAACTACAAAGTGCACAAAGCGTAAAAAAAGTCTAAATATAAAAACACACTAAGTCCTTAATCACCAACACACACACACACACACACACACACACACACACACACACACACACACACACACACATTATATTATATATATCTTAGGCATTCAACATTTTTCTGCCATGCCTGCCCTCAAGCTTTGCCAACAGCTAAAGCTTTTATTTTATTCATTCAAGAAAAATAGAAATAAAAATGATTGTAAAATTATTAAGAATTATTTAGTTAGTCTTGATTACTAGGACAGATGAGTAACGGTGCTGAATTTTTACCACCATCGTTGTTACATGGGCAAAAGTATGGGTAAAGTTTTTCAGTGAAAGTCTGACCAGTGAAGGAGTAGATATGAGACTTTGCTTCAACATCATAGAAGGAGATCAGACCCTCCTCATAATCCACAAACACCCCCACCGTCTGAGGAGACTGTTTCAAGGAGAGGGTGAGAGGAGGAGAGTCCAGAGCCTCAAATTCTGTGCCATTCCTCAGCCATACACACCAGACTCCATTTTTGGGCTTGGCTGCAATCTTCCCTTTCCTGTTAATGGACTCTCTGGCCACTCCTAAATCCCATTTTGTCTTCCCTCTGACTTGCACCTCATAATAAAATCTCCCTGAGGAGAATCCTTCCTTTCCCAGAACACAGACACAAAAATCAAACCTCTCTGGGTTATCAGGGAGATTCTGTCTTTTGTCTCCATCTAGAACTTGTTTGCCATCATCAGACAGGATAAGGTAAGAATTTGCAGTTTTAGGATCCAAAGTTACATCCACTAAGAGAAAACAAAATACAAATAATTTTTAGCATTGTATAATCGTTAGAAACAGTGTATTGTAAGGATGCACTGAATAATATCAGCACAGAATTTTGCAATGTTTAAAATTATAATCTGTATGATAGATGATAACGCATCATCCATCGTGGCAAAGGTGTTGATTTGGGGTGGTATTCTGGTGCCAACTACTGAAGCTCTCCCCAAGCTGCAGCTGGGTAGGCTACCCATTCCAACCACAATTAACAAACATAACATGTAACCAGCACAAAAAAATAAAAATAAATAAATAAATCTGTTCATCCTTAGTACATTTATTGTGGGTGCATTAATACCAATACTGGTATTGGATGTTTGCGACTCCTACAGCTACTCCTACAGCTACTCCTACAGCTACTCCTACAGCTACTCCTACAGCTACTCCTACAGCTACTCCTACTCATTTCTACATTTATTTGCAACACATTTATAAATGTTAAAATGATGTAAAAAGTAGATGCATTTCACAGACCCAAAAACTGATGAAAGAAGAAATCCTACATGCCAACATGATAATGCTAACATTTTCATTCAGCATTTTCTTGGCTTAATATATAAATAACAAGGCCAGGGATGCTGCAAAACTACATTTAGGATTTGAAATAAGGAAGTGTT
Source organism: Clarias macrocephalus (assembly GCA_011419295.1). Taxonomy (NCBI): domain Eukaryota; kingdom Metazoa; phylum Chordata; class Actinopteri; order Siluriformes; family Clariidae; genus Clarias; species Clarias macrocephalus. Next base: position 151,335 of record JAAGKR010000139.1, read on the forward strand.
AATTTTAACTCAGATCTTCATAAAATTCATAAAATCTTCCACAAAATTGTATAAAGTGCACAGGCATGTGATTTGTGTTAAAAAGCTAGTTCTGAAATCTTATAGTGTGAAGTTGCCCTGTAAAATATTATGCTGTTTCATTTTATTAATTTAGACTGAAAAGTAATGGCATTTGCAGCTTTATCTGTTTGCCCCCATGCACAAAAGAAATGATGACGAATCAGAAAAAGATGCTGGGGTCTTCTCTGCTCTGAAATCAGACAGCAAGTATAAAAGATCCAACATTGGTGAAAAAAAAATACATGTGACAACATACTTTGTTGTGATAGATCTTAAAGTCGGATATAAACATACGTTTCAACACAGACATTTAAATACTCCAAAATGATAGCCACCACAATAGTTGTAATCTATCAGTGATTCCTGATAACTGATAACAGTGTCATCAGATTACTCACTACTCATATTTGAACTTGTTCTTTACAAAAAGGTATACAGTAGATGCACCCTTCATGTGACAACATTTAATTATTAAAAGTTCACAAACCTGCATATTGTTGAATCGTCCTGAGCTCTGTTTAAGAAAAAAAAAAAAAAAAAAATTATAATATATAATTATATGTATAATAATATTATCATCAATCTTTGAAACATTTAATGAGATCTCCTATGTGCTATGTCTAAAGGACATCTTGGTTACCTCCTTCTACATGATACTCATCCATGGGCAATTTTTGTCAACCGAATTAACCAAGATGGCCAACCACATATTTGATGAGCCATAATTAATTAAAAATTGTGACCTCATATTAATAAAGTATGACTTTGGAACTAAGAATTACTACTATTAAAATGTCTGGTGGTGAAAAACATTACTAAGTAATAAGTACCCCCTCAAGGCTTCCACAAGATGCAAGAGGTTAAGTTGCAGCCAGGAGCTATTAATCATCAGCCTTTGATTAATTTATCATCAACTGGTGTGCAGACCTTTTATAAATGCAGATGTTTATCTGTAGTTTATTTGCAGTCACAGGACCTGGGAACCTTGCAGTCATTGAGTCGATCATCAACGCCTCTGTACATCATAGGCAAATGTGAGGCTATCTGTCCTACAAATAAGGCTTGGTCCAAATTTGGTCATGCAACAGCATAATGATCTGAAGTACACCAATAAATTTACATCAGAATTTGAACTGAATACAGTCGAAATGCTGCCGGGGGAGATTAACAAACAGCGAATAACCTAAATAATCTAAAGCAAAGTTGTAAGGACAAATCGATTAAAATAATGTGAGCGATTGGTAGGGGGATACCGAAAATGATTACTTTAAGTTATGCCTGATAAAGGTGGATTTACAAGATATTAAATCATGGGGTTAATATCACAAGGTGATATTAAGGTCAGATTTGCACATCCACATCATGTGTCCATCCATACTCTTCTGGATTTTGCATAATGGCTGGATTATGAAATCCATGTTCAAGAAGACACTATGAGGTTCGCAACCAGTCAACGTAGAGCGCCCTCGATTCGCATAAGAGACACTGCCACAGACTTTAAGTCAGCCCCTAAAAGCAGCACAATTTTTGGGCACAGAGGAAGCAGTTTCTGAGTCTGCACCACCTGTTCCACCATCGAAAGATACTCTAAAACATTACTGCCCGTACTGTGACAACAGTAAGCACTCCCTCAATAACTGCAGCAACTTTAAGCACCTCACAAAAGACCAAAAGTGAAGCTGGGTCAAGGATAACTACAGATGCTGGCGCTGCAGTAGAAGCCATGTTTAAAGCTATGAATGAAACTCGATGTAGAATCTAACTTAATCAGCGTCGGTGGATGGTTACGACATAGTCCCTACTTGGAACCTGACCATATGCATCCTATCATATTGGATAAGAAGCACCCCATCACCAAACTCATCATTCAAAGTTACGACACTTTGTCATCCATGTCCTGAGAGGGTGTTCGCAGAACTCCGCTGTAAATACTGAATCCTGCGTGGACGAGAAGCAGTCAAACGTTTGCAGCGAGTGTGTGCACACTGTCAGAAATGGAGGAAGAAACCAGAGGTACCTAAAATGGCGAACCTTCCCTCAGCAAGACTACAACTTTTTAAACCTGCCTTCTACTCCACTGGCATGTATTGCTTTGCATTACAATCCTACAAACAAACCAGTCTGAGTGGTGACAATAAAGGGTTGTTAACATACACCTAGTGCATCTTCACCTGTCCCTTATCAGACAGTCTTTTATGGATCAGCACCCTGAACCTGCAAATTTTGTATGTAGTGAAGAGCTACTAAAATCAAACATTTTTTCAAACGTTATTGTACTTCAGTAAAATTAAACTGACATAACAGTACTTTTACTTGATTACAAAATTTTAGTACTCTTTCCAACATTGCATGCACTAGGTATGCCTAAACGACAAAAGGACTAAAAGCACATATTTATTTTTTTAAACACACTGGAACAGAGAAGGGCATTAAACAGTCCCACCACAGATTTTAGCAGTGGAAAAAGGAGCCACAACAACACTCCCTGCAGCATGTGGAGAGGCATTAAAGCTCTAATGGAAAAAAAAAAAAAAACAGCACCTCATGACTCCACGCTTCCTGACGCCCTAAACCAGTTCTTCACGCTCTTTGACAACCACACCAGCAAAGTGGAAACTCAGGCAGCACCAGCACCCATAGAAAAACTACTACTCATCTTTATACTTCATCAGGTATGATCCACTCTAAAAAAGTTTGATACCAATAAAGCCTCAGGGTGCTAGGCCACAGGCAGAGGTGAAGTCAAGTGCTGACCAAATTGCGGTGGTGTTTACCAACATCTTCAACCTGACCCTGCAGCAGGCTTTAATCCCAACATGCCTCAACCAATGAGCATTGTTCCCATGCTCAAAAATAAAACAGTAAGGTGTCTGATTAACTTTTGCTTAGTTGCTCTGTCACCAATTATTATGATGAAGTGCTTTGAGAGGCTTGTCCTTTTCCACATCAAAGCCAACATCCCCACTGATCTGGACAGCCACCAGTTTGCCCACTGTAGGAACAGATCAACAGAGGATGCAATTGCAGTCATACTGCACACAAGCCTGTCTCACACACATGTTATATGTTGTTCTATGTAGATTTTAACTCTGCATTTAATACAATAGCGTAATGCAGCCACAGTGGGGCACAATCCAGTGTCTTCTTGTGCCAGTTCCAAGTCTGGATAAATGCAGAGGGTTATGGCAGGAATGGTATCCAATGTAAAACATTTGCCAAATCAAATGATGGAAATCATTAACAGGGCTTCCATACCAGATCAGTCGTGGCCCGGGTTAACAATGACCGACACCGGTGCTGTTGACTTGAGGGTGCTGGTGGAAATTGGGCTACTGTTGGTCGAAGAAGGAGAGGAGGAAGGCATGTTTATAGGCAGAGAGATAAGAGGAAAGGCAAGAGTTTAGGAGTGACGGTAGTGTCTTTGAATGTTGAAACTATGACAGGGAAGGCAAGAGAGTTGGTTGACATGATGCAGAAAAGGAAGGCGGATATACTGTGTGTCCAAGAGACCAGGTGGAAGCAAGGCTAGAAGCTTAAGAGCAGGGTTCAAGTTGTTTTACCATGGGGTGGATAGGAAAAGATATGGAGTAGGAGTTATCCTGAAAGAGGAGTATGTAAGGATGGTTCTGGATGTGAAAAGAATATCAGATAGGCTGATGAGTCTGAAGCTGGAAATTGATGGTGTTATGTGCAATGTTGTTAGTGGTTATGCTCAACAGGTAGGATGTGCGTTAGAAGAAACTGAAATTTGTAAGCTAGTGAGTTAGATGAAGTGATGCACAGCATCCCCAGAGGTGAGAGAGTAGTGAGTGCTGCTGATTTTAATGGACATGATGGGAAAGGGAACAGAGGTGATGAGAATGTGTTGGGCAGGTTTGGTCTTCTGGACAGGAACATAGAAGGATAGATGGGGTGGACTTTACAAAGAGGTTGGAAATGGCAGTAGTGAATACTTTTTCCCAAAAGAGCCAGGAACATAGGGTGACATATAAAAGTGGAGGCACAAGCACTCAGGTGGACTAAATCTTATGTCAAGATTGTAATCTAAAGTAAATCAGTGACCGCAAAGTATTGGTAGGGGAGTGTGTAGCCAGACAACACAGGATGGTGGTGTGTAAAATAACCCTGGTGGTGAGGAAGGGTAAAAGGACAAAGGCAGAGCAGAGAACAAAGTGGTGGTAGTTGAAACATTAAGAATGTTGTGCAGTTTTCAGGAAGATGTTGAGAAAGGGTCTGGGTTTTCAGAAGGGTTCCAGTTGACTGGACAACTACAGCTAAGGTGATCAGGGAGACAGGTAGGAGGGTAAAGTGGACAATGAGACTTGGTGGTGGAACAAGAAAGTCCAGGAGTGTACACAGAGAAAGAGGTTCGCTAAGAAGAAGTGGGACACTAAGAGGACTGAAGAGAGTAAACAGGATTGAAGGGAGATGCAGCGTAAGGTGAAGGAAAATGTGGCAAAGGCCAAAAAAATAGCATATGAGGACGCGTATGCTAGGTTGGACAGTATGGAAAGAGAGGTGGAGCTGTACAGGTGGGTGAGGCAAAGAGATAGAGATGGAAAGAGATGTTCAACATGTTAGAGTGATTCAAGATAGGAATGGAAATGTACTGACAGGTGCCAGAAGAGTGATGGGAAGGAGTACTTTGAAATGTTTATGAATGAGGAAAATTTAAGAGAACAAAGAGTAGAAGATGTGACTGTTGTGGAGCAGGAAGCACAAAAAATCAGTAAGAGTGAGGTGAGGAGGGCACTAAAAAGTGGAAGGTTGAAGAGTGGAAAGGCAGTTGGTCCTGATGACATACCTGTGGAGATATGGAAGTGCTTAGGAGAGGTTGCAGTAGAGATTCTGACTACTCTGTTTAACAAGATTTTAGAAGGTGAGATGATCGCAGAGGAATAGAGGAGAAGTGTTTTAGTGCTGATGTTTAAGAATGAGGGGGATGTGCAGAGTTGTGCCAACTACAAAGGAATAAAGTTGTTGAGCCATACAATGAAACTTTGGGAAAGAGTAGTGGAAGCTAGGTTAAGGGCAGAGGTGAGCATTTGTGAGCAGCAATATGGTTTCATGTCGAGAAAGCGTACAATAGATGCAGTATTTGCTTTGAGGATGCTGATGGAGAAGTACAGAGAAGGTAATAGGGAGTTGCATTTAGTAGATTTAAAGAAAGCATACAACAGGGTGCCGAGAGAGGAGCTGTGGTATTGTATGAGGAAGTCTGGAGTGGCAGAGACGTATGTTATCGTGGTGCAGGACATGTATGAGAGCTGTAAGACAGTGGTGAGATGTGCTGTAGGTTTGACAGAAGAGTTCAAGGTGGAGGTGGGTCTGCATTAAGGATCGGCTCTGAGCCCCTCCGTGTTTGCTATGGTGATGGACAGGATGACAGATGAGGTTAGACAGGAGTCTTCATGGACAATGATGTTTGCAGATGACTTTTTTTGTAGTGAGAGCAGGGTACAGGTGGAGAAAAATCTAGAGAGGCACGCTTTGGAAAGCAGAGGAATGAAGGTTAGCCGTAGCAAGACAAAATACATGTGTGTGAATGAGGGAAACCAAAGTGAAACAGTAAGGCTACAGGGAGCAGAGGTAAAGAAGGTGCAGGACTTAAAAGTACTTAAGTTCAATGTTACAGAGCAATAAGGAGTGTGGAAAGGAGGTTAAGAGGCATGTACAGGCAGGTTGGAATGGGTGGAGAAAAGTGTCAGGTGTGTTATGTGACAAAAGAGTATTAACAAGAATGAAAGGAAAGGTGTACAAGACAGTGGTGAGACCAGCAATGCTCTAAGGCTTAGAGACAGTGGCCCTGAAGAAAAGACAGGAGGCACAGTTGGCGGTAGCAAAGATGAAGATGATCTCAGAAAACACCTTTTTGAGTTCTGAACACAACAAAAACAAGGAGATTGTTGTGGACTACAGGAAAGCAAGAAAAATTACACCCCACCCCCTCATAAATGGTGAGGAGGTTGAAATGGTTAGCAATGTCAAATTCCTGAGTCTGCACATAAAAGATTTAACATCTCAGGGAAGAAAGCTCCACCAGACACTTAACTGGAATAACACAGTCCTGGTGTAAAGTGTTTGGTGCAGTAATTAGTATAACTTATGGAATATTTTCTTATCTTGGACAATCCTGTTTGCACTTTCCTGTTTGCACCAAGATCCAGGTCCAACTTCACATACCTTTCATTGAATATATTGTTATATTTTTATATTTTAGTGCAATTGTCTTGTGTTTATTCTTTTGGTTTTGTTCATTCTCATGCTGGTCTCTTAAGAGCTATTAAAAAAATTTAATTGTATCATTATTGTCTTTGCAATAACAATAAAGTGTCTTTATCTTTATCTTAATAATAATAATTATTATCACAAAACTTACCCATTTCAATAAAATTCTCTGTTTCCTTATTAAGAGAGTCCAGAATCTTTATTCTCTCCAAAGGCCCCACACTCAAACAAGAGTTAATTGTGACGTCAGTCCAGTCCTGGGTGTGTGGAGGGCTGCACAGTGATGAGTAAATCTACAGTACAGCAGGAGAGAGGAGAAATCCCTCAGCATGGCGACTGCTGTCCTGTCATGTGCTGCATTGCTATTGAGAAACAGAGGGACTCTGACCTGTAGGAGGTGGAGGTGATCCTCAGTGTGTGAGAGCTGCTCCAGCTCAGTGTTTCTCCTTTTTAGCTCAGTGATTTCTTTCTCCAGATCTTTAATGAACTCTTCAGCCTGCGTCTCTGCTGCTTTCTGCTTCTCCTCCATCACCTTAAGCAGCTCAGCCTGTTTTCTCTCAATGCAGCGCATCAGAGCACTGAAGATCTCCACAACATCTGCTTTCTCCTTCTCTGCGTTTTTCTAACAGGTGACAAATCAAGATAAATAATTTTATTTCAAATGATTGTGTCAGGACTCCACTAAGGTGTAGTGAAGAGACTCTATTGAGTTATGTATATTAAGGTAAGTTATTTAATGTTGAAAATTGTATGCAATTGCAGTCATTAATTTACATGAATGTCAAGATTTTTTCAACTGGCCTTTTTTCAGTTGGCCTTTTGGTAGAATTGTTGTTAAACATGCTAGTGTGACAATTAATGGCAGCATTACAAAGCAAATCACATACAGTAGCTTCTTTTTGTCACATGATCAGTGAAGTGAAACTTCCTACTAGGCAAATAGCAGCGGCCGTGAGTGAAATGGATATATTTACCGGTTTTTGGAAGATTTAAAGACAAGCAAAATGACATTCACACTCTGTTATTGTCCGTGCAGTTACTTCACTGTTACAGATATGTGTTCACATAATGTCTGTGATACTACAAGTGAATTAGAATATTATTCAATTTGGATTGTGTGCAAGCACCATATTATACACCCCTCAGGCATAACACTCACACTTATTAATTAAATACCAGTAAAATGGTGACAAGGTCATGGGCACCCAAGGCTTAATTCATTCATTCATTTTCTATACCCAGACTTAGAGCACAAGGCAGGGTACACCCTAGTCAAGGTGCCAACCCACCACTGGGCACACACATTCCCACACTCACTCATACACTACAGGCAATTTTGTAACACCAGTTAGCCTAATCTGCATGTCTTGGGACTGTGGGAGAAAACTGGAGTACCCAGAGGAAACTCAAAAAGCACAGGAAGAACATGCAAATTTCATGCACACAGTCTATGAGGCAGGAACCAAACCCAAAGCCTGTAGGTGCAAGATGACAGTTCTAACCACTAAGCCACCATGCCACTCCATCTATTACAATCCCACAGAAAAGCCAGTACAGCACAAATGAGCAAAAAAAAGTCAATGATGGGAAGGAGAGAAGGCACCAGTGCAACCAGTGTACCCACAGCCTTGGTTAGTCTTATCTGAGTACCTGCTTGCACTCTTACATTAGTCCATGAATATACCCAACTGTTCTCTCTGTGGAGGATGACCCCCATATGGTCTCTTGGGATATATATATATATATATATGTATGTATATATTGATGATGTGTATGTGTCCACTTGATGATAATGAAGATGGTCTTGGTCTTGGTGTTAATCACTCAGTAGTTTAGGACTGAAATTCCCACAGGCAGTTTTGTACCTGAGCCTTCATCAGTAAATGTGAACTTTATATTAACAAACAACTTGATTGGTGTATTGAACTTTCAACCTTAAAGCAAACACATACCAGAGACTAATTTATGATCATGCTATCTGATATCACCCAATGAGAATGGGTTTTCTGTTGAATCTGGTTTCTCTTGAAGATTCTTCCTATTGTTATCTAATTGAAATTTTATTATTATTTTGTAAACTTGCATTGTGACCCAGACCATTTTTAAAAGCACTATGCAAATAAATTGTAATTGAATCGAAGCAGAGGTGGCTCCAATAGACATTCCTGACTTCAAGAGAGCTTTTTGGACTTTCTCAATAGACTGTGTATGTCAGTCCAGTGGGTACAGTCAAACAAGCTCTTTTATGCTGGCACAAATCCAAATCAAAATATACTTTTTGGGACTTTCAGAACTACTAAATGTATACCCTAAGTACTGGAGGTGTAAGTATATTGTTGACCCTTGTTGATATCCAAGTACCCTAAGTAACTTCCTTTCATTTTTTTTAACACAACCATATGCTCCAGAACAAGATAAGTTGATGTAAATAATTGAAAAGCAAATATTGCACTGACCTTCAGGTTCATTAAAGTATATATTAGATCTAACTACACTTGGAGGTTAGTTTATAGACTCACTTTATTGAGTTCTACAGAGTGTTTAATTTCCTCCATCTTCTTTAGTTGTTCCTGGATCATCTTCTGGACTTCTGATTGTGTCTTTTCCACATGAATCTTAACCAAATATACAGCATTTATGAACTCTTGTCAAAATATTTAATTAAAAAGGCATTTAATTTATATCATATATACATCATTTTCATCTCTCACCTTCTTCTCTGCACTCTCCTCCTCTATAGTAACAGTCTTGTGAGTTCTGTGGTCTCCCTCAGTACAGAACTGACACACACACATTTGATCGTCTCTACAGAACAGCTCCAGGGGTCTCTCATGTTTCTGGCAGATGTAGTCCTCCAGGTTCTCCACAGGCTTCATTAGTTGGTGCTTTTTTAATGAAACTCTCTCATGATCTTCCAGGTGAGTCTTGCAATAAGAGGTCATACAGGTCAGGCAGGACTTCACAGCTGCACATTTTTTTTTCACTGCAGATGTCACAGAGCACAGAAGACTGGATGGGTTTATTTGCAGTGCTGCTAGGTTTTACTTGAACTGAGTTCTTAAATGGAGCAGCCAGTCCAGCGATGAATGTATTCACACGTAGTTCAGGACGGTTAGGGAATTCCCCCTTACACACTGGACACTGGCAGGGTGAACTGATATCCCAAAATTCTTTGAGACAGATCATACAGAAGTTGTGTCCACATGGAGTAGAGACTGGATCAGTGAACACATCCAAACAGATGGAGCACTGGAGCTGATCTTCACACAGGACACTGCTGGAGGAAGCCATGACTAACACAGGTGACACAGACATTCCTTTAGAGTGAATGCAGACTATTTACAATCTCCCATTATATTACATTCATTAATTAATCCATTAATTTTCCATACCACATATCTTGTGTACAGTCTTCAGGAAACAAGGCAGGGAAACTTGAACAACTCATCACAGGGGACATTTGCGCATACATGCTCACACACTCAATCATACTTCAGCTAACTTGGAAACTTTGTCCTGTTGAGCTGCCAAGAGGCAACAAACAACACATGAGGAGAACATCCAAGCTCCATGCACATAGACTGGAGGCAATAATCAAATCTCCTGTTTTCAACTTCAATACGAGTTGAAACAGTAAAGTGGATAGCACTTGACTGTTTCAAATCATACTGAAGAAGAGACATTGTGAAATCACTGTTAGATACAATCTTCCCAGTGTGTCCTGGGCCTCCCTCCAGGTTCACTGTCGAGTAGGATGTGTTTTATACAGCTTGAATAACCCAACAAAAGACTATCTTTTGTTGGGTTATGCAACCTAAAGATTTCTTTCAGTTTCCCAAATGACTACTCCAAAAAAAAAAAAAAAAAAGTTTAGGCTCATAATCCTTGCCAAAGAAACCTGGCTGCATTTTTCAACTCCCTTTGAGTTCATGAAGAGACAGGATAGAGGAGTGGCTCAAATACCCCTTATTACTGCATAAGCTCCCATGTTGTGGCGCACAATTCTAGACCTTACTGCTATCACACCTAACAAACCTGTGAAAAAGTATTGGTCTAGTCAGACAGCACAGAAACAAAAAATGAAGAATTATTATTTTTAAAGAAAATCAGATAATGCTATGACTACAGTCTATGACTGGGATCTTTATGGGAACTATGACTGTGATCCAAGTTCACATTAAATTCATCTTCTGCAAGTTATACCTGAGCCTTAGATAAGCTAAGGTAACTTTAAGTAAGGTTATTTTATAGATACTTAAACTAAATGACAGTTTTTTAATTATTGTCTAAAACGTGTATGTGTGTGAATACTTCTGTAAAATATTTAATTATAAACAAGTCTGCAGACATTCTAAATATGTGACTTGAATCATAAATAGTGAGAGAGAGTGATAGTGTTGCTTTTCTCCTATGGAAAAACGTCAATGTGTTTTTTTACTGACCAGCACTTATTCCTCCTCTTATGGGACCATCTAGTTGGATGAGCAGCAGATTATGGCTGGTGACCAGCTGGAACAATACAATACACTAATAAGGTAAGTAATGTTTTGATCTTTTGTACAGTTATATTTCTGTAGTTTTGCAACAATGAAGAGCATTAAAAAGGTGTAATGATGCAGGTCTTGCAAGGGACAAAATTGCTCAAAAATACTCTGCACTGTTTAGAATGCATCTAGTGGTGTGTCTATTTAAGGGCCCTGATACCTGCCTTTGTGTGTTCATTTAGGTAGCACCAGTAAAGGTATCAGGACCAAGACAACAACAAGCAAGAAAGGAAAAGGCAAGACTGAAGTCACTGAAGATTGAAGTCTTCCATGAGCAGTGTGATTGGAATGCATGCTCGTTCTGAGTTTAATTGTGAATACACATATACAGTACAGACCAAAAGTTTGGACACACTTTCTCATTCAAAGAGTTTGAATTTGTATTCAGGCAAGAAAAAAAGCAGCTAAGTAAAGAAAAACGAGTGGCATCATTACTTTAAGAAATGAAGGTCAGTCAGTTTGAAAAATTGGGAAAACTTTGAAAGTGTCCCCAAGTGCAGTCACAAAAACCATCAAGCGCTACAAAGAAACTGGCTCACATGCGGCCCGCCCCAGGAAAGGAAGACCAAGAGTCGCCTCTGCTGCGGAGGATAAGTTCACCCGAGTCACCTCAGAAATCGCAGGTTAACAGCAGCTCAGATCAGAGAGCAGGTCAATGCCACACAGTTTCTAGCAGCAGATGACCACAGCCACACACACACACACACACACACACACACACACATGTATACATATATACTGTATGTACTGTATGTTTAAATACATCCATCCATATATACAGTATGCAAGATAGTTTTCGTTTCCCACGTGAGTCAGTCCACGTCAGTCATGCTATTTAAACAATTAGATGTGATCTCGCCATTTCAACCAATCACAAACCGCCAGGCGCGCAGCCTAAATCCTGTTTACATGAAATAAACCTGCTTCCGAGCAGGTTTAAGCTTACAGACATGTTGCTATGACAGCAAGTGCGGGATGCGCTTGGAAGAACGAAACAATCTAAGATCAGGACAAATCCACAACAATCAAATCCAGCTAACTGAGTTAGCGACGTACGAAGAATGGACCCCAGCTTGACCAGCATATGTTGTGTTTTGGTGCTGGTATACAGTACTGGTGACCAGCATACATTTTGCTGGTATGCTGGTGACCAGTATACATTTGTCAGGCTCTAAGCTGTTCCCAATTACTAACCAAGCACAGGCTGCTATGTTTTAAGTTGACATGTTGCACATGCTGCTTGCCAATAATACAGTGCTTGCCAATTATAATAATAATACAGTTATAATTGTAATTGCAATACTTAAACTATATCTAACAACAATGTAAATTAATAAATAATGCTACATGATAAGGCTTTGAGTAGACCCTGTAATCGGTGATGGGTATCGGCCCCAAAAATCCTGATCGGAGCACCCCTACAATAAAGAAAACTCTTTGAATGAGAAAGCGTGTCCAAACTTTTGGTCTGTACTGTAAATCACAAATAAATCCTTGGTAAGGGGAGAATGCCCCACGAGGTTATGTAGAGTTTTTATTTTTAGTTTCTAGAGCCTTGTCAGGTCTTGAGAAGATGGCGGAGCTCTGTTTGTTTTTAGTTTCCAATTCTCTTTGTTTTATTTTTTACAACCTTAATTCTGGAAAAGTTGGAACATCTGAAATTCGGGTTTTAGTTCTTAATTAATAACTCCATGCTATCTCCAAACACGAAGGTCTTCCTGTGCATGTCATAAGCAATCTCACACACAGTGCTCCTATTGCATTGACCCTCTCAGCAGCCCTGCATAAGGACTCTTATAAATATTATCCCATCTCGTGGAGTTAAGGCTGTGGGTTACTGGGTTACTGATTGTAAGGCCGGGATTAGAGCCCCAGCAATGCCAAGTTTAACCGTATCTACTTCACGGATGCTGTATCCTGGCTGACCCCAGCTTCCCAACTGGGACATTTCACTGTGCTATAAGGTACATGTGACACATTATTATTGTTATGAATTTATACAGTTATATAAAACAGGTAGTTAGCAGCTAACTAGTGGCTATTAAAATTAAATCTACTCATAATAAACAAATCTGAATTTAAGTGGACATATAAGACTTTGAGAGAATTTTAACATCATACTTTACATACAGCGCAAAGTATGTACTTCTGATGGCTTTTGTTATATTTTACACATATACAACAAAAGGTTAATTGTATGCTTCAGAAATAACATTCTATTGAACAGGTTTGTTAAAGTTAGCTCAGTCAGAATTATTTTCTATAGTTGTGTATAGCTTAAAATAATATCTGGTAACTTTCAGGGGTTGATTAGCTACCCACGTGCATTTTGGATTTACACAGACTGTTGTGGACATGCTGGCTGTGAGGTGATACCAGTTTGACCAGCTCTGTTCTATTAGATCAAGCTGCGTTTCTTGGCAGGGAGTGGAACAACCCAGTATTGTTCAGCAGTGAGAACAAGACGACATATTTTTCTACTGTCTGACATTTGCACATATTCACTGATTGGCTTCAATGTAATTAAAAAAGGCTTGTAGCTATTTACACTGGTCAAAGGAAAGACAACTGGTAAACCAACAAAAGGTTCATGGGTGCCCATGTTGTACTCACATGGATGAAGAGCAAAGCCTAGACTCTCTGGTCCAATGCCACACACAATTTGATATAATATTAATCATTCTACATACAATACTCTACAAACTATAACCAGGTGTTTATTCTTTAATTAATTAACAACCAACCATAAAGACCGAAATATCCCATTTATGCAAGTTTTCAGATCCTTTCTTATGACACTTTCAATTGAGCATTGGTAAAGCATACTCATATCAGTTGTCGTTGAGATGCTTCTACAGCTTAACTGGAGTGTGTGCCTAATTGACTTCACTGGACATATTTAGGAAGGGCATGCACCGGTCTATATAAGGTCTCACAGTAGATTACGTGTGTCAGAGTGCATTACGGGTGCATTTATTTTAGTCAATGGCAAAAAAGTTGAAAATAGCCTTATGTCAGAGTGAAGTGTAAACACTGAATAGAGTGTTACTTTTTGTGGTGTACAGCAATAGTGAGGTCTCTGTGCCTAAATTAATCAAATATTAATTAAGCCTGTATTTATTGGCAACATACATTGAGCCCATATGCATCCATTAAATAATTTAGTGTCTTCGGCCTACACAACAAAGGTTCAAATACTACCAAAAATGTATAGGCTGTATATATGTATAAATTGTGTGCAGTACAGCATTTGGTTGGAGTAGCTTGCATTCCACTTCTCCCACGCATAATGATATAATGTAACTGAAATCGGGTATTCAGTGTCCCTTTACTTCCCTTTTTCAACTGCACTGCTAGAACAGGAAGCACACTTGGAGAAAATGTTCTATTCATTCAGAATTACGAGTTTCTTATATTATTACAGTAACAACAAAAAAAGTACAGCCTGAAGCCTTTCATCCATATCTGAAAACGAAAGTAACCTGAACCCAGTACGGAAAATGTATATTTATTTAACACTTTTATAATTCCCTCCTTTCCCTTATTGGCTACTTTCTTTGTGTTTACCTCAAGTGGTTTTAATCCCTGGCAGAAAGAGCGTCAAGCATGTGGAGATCTCGTCCTGTTGACACGCTCTCGGGTTTAAAAACGACCTTGTGCTCGAGACTCACCTAACTAACGTCACGAGGAGCACGCCCACTGTTTGGCTGCATTTCATGGTGAAATTTTTATATTACCAAATTTTGCCACTAGATGGCGAGATATTACACTAGTAAACTTCACCGTCTGGGCATGTGTTTTGCTTGAAATGTAGAGAAACTCTATTGGCACATACAGCGCTCTATCAAAGTTTGAGCTTCCATTTTATATACATATAAAATATATATAATATATATTGCAATATAGTGTTAGTGCATTTCTATAAACTATAGATATTATTTAAAAAACAAGTAGATATTGCCAAACTGCACCATTTATTATGAAACAAAACTTCTACACCCTGTGTACAGCAGCCCACCCTGGAAAAAATCCAGCGCAGGCCAGCATGATTTATATGCTGGTTAATACTGGTTAGTGCTGGTCTGGTGCTGGTTTAGCTGATGAACCAGCATAACTGATGGAAGACCAGGATGCCAGCATGATTTATATGTTGGGCCACCAGCAAGGTTTTGGTAGTTAAAATTGGTTAACATTTTATCTCATTATCTTGTTTTTTAATAGCTACTGAAATATATAGTACTGAAAATAATGTGTGACGTAAATACATGGACTGTGTAGTGTTATCATTAAATGCATTCACATACAAGAGACATAAAAAATAATCCTTTTACCACAAACAAGTAAATACATTATTTTACATTTATTAGATATCAGTGGGTTGTCTAAAAACACAACACAAACCTTTTATATGAAAAAAAAAAAAGTAATGAATGGAAATCACGTAAAACTGAAGGAAAGGAAAAAAAAAAAAAAAAAGCATAGACGATCATAGGTGGTCACCAGCTTGACCAGCAAGTATACCAGCACCATGGGGTCAATTGTTTTGGCGTTGGGAACACTTACATTTTTTATGGTAACACTTGCATTTTATATGGTCAAAATAACTTAAAAGGTTTGTAATTTTAACGATACACATATGTGTAATGCACTGATTTATGTCTTCATTTGTTAATGTACACTCACATCCCTGCTGAAAAATCCTGGTTGATACTGGTTAGTGCTGGTCTGATGCTGGTTTAGCTGGTGAACCAGCATAACTGATGGAAGACCAGCATGCCTGCTGAAAAAAATCCAGGATAGGCCAGCTTGTATGCTGGGCCACCAGCAAGGTTTTGGTAGTTAAAATTGGTTAACATTTTAGCTCATTATCTTGTATTTTAACCCTTAGGACTCTGAGGGTGTTTTGGGCCCCTGAAGAAGTTCTGACATGTCCTGACATCTTGTATATTTTTCAGTTACTTATAAACATGTAAATGTCTAAAGGCCAACTACACTGCATTCAGCACAAACTGGGCCACAGTAATATGTGAGCAGCATGTACAAGTTTGTATTTTGGAGAAAATAACAGTTATGCGTGATTATTGAAAACAACAAAAAAATATCACTGAAATAAGTTCACAAAACACATTCATAACATTTGTTTATATTTTTTGGTTGTTACCTGGATCTAGAGTTTTTACTTCAAAATGATGTGATAATCATCTCAATCACTCATTCATAAAAACAATATATTCATTTACATTTTCTAAGACACTTTTTGTTTAGGAAAGGCCGTATGCGAGGAGGCGTGAATGATCATGAATAATGCTCTACTTCACACCAGAGAAGACTAAGACCAGAATGATGATTTGCATAATGAGCCTCAGTCAGGTATGTGACACAGGGAAATGCTAAAAGAAAAATAATTTCAGGACAAAAACATAGTTAACTGACCGGCAGAATAACTCACTCTTACACCCTATACATACCGTATTCACTTACATAGTGCAAAGAAAATGTTCAGGATTAAATGGAGACGGACAGACAAAGATCATCTTATACACAGAAAGTAAATTTATTGCATAAATATGGCCGTGCAAAATAAAATGAAACAAAAAAAATGTGTTTAGTCCACTCCTACACCACAGTCATACATCTTTGTGCCACTTTCAAAAAGCAGTTCCTGTTTAACTGAAGACATACGTGAACATTACATACCTGGCATGTTTTTTTTTTTTTGCTTCTTACCATATCACTGCTTTACACTGCACACAGACACTGTTACTAGCTGGAGCAACACTTCTGTAACCCGAGGTCAGTCCATGTGCTGGTTGTACACAGTCACAGGTACAGACAGATGCTTATTGTGTGTCCATCCAGTTTAAAATGACCAAAATCCAGACCCCTTCCATCCAGAATCCAGAGCTCTTGCTTTCTATCAAACAGGTGGCTGATCATTTTCACATTTTGAGAACATGAGCATGAACATAATAAAATAAACTACTGTACATCATCATCATCATCAATCACCATGCATAAAGACAACACAAGCTTTTGTCATGTCATACAACAAATTAAAAAAAAAGGGGGGGGGCTTTTTATTCTTATATCTGAATATCAATAAGATACATGAGGCAGTATTTTAGCCACCGGGAGCTAAAGTGTTTGTGCTAAATAACATTATAGATATTAGTGTCATAAACTAACCAAAAACTGAACCAAATAGCTACCGTAAGCTAAATGTATCCAAAACTGGGTGAAATAAATTGGAATATTTACACCACAGCTGATACTGACAACCATCACATCAGGCATTAGCTTTAGCCACCGGGAGCAGCAGGTTTGTGCTAAGCTACATACGGCAGTATGGTAGCCCGAATAGCAGTGTTTTCTACATGCTACCCTGAACTGTGTATGTAAAAATAAAATGAGATGAGATTTATATGATCAGAATAAGGATTATATGAGACTTAATAACTCACCCATGGTAACAGCTTGCTGGATTCTCCTCCTCCTCCGGTGGAGCAAATAACTCTTTAAAACACACCCGTTTTCTGTCGGAGTTTCAGTGTTGTTCTGAATAAAAGATAAACTCCTCCCACTGTCCAGAACATTCTGTAGAGCTTCAGAAATATCTACAGCGCGTGACATCTTCCACACGTGCAGGAAACTGAATCTGTGTGTGTGTGTGGTTTGTGTGCGCGTGCAGGGGGCGTGGTCTTGTATGTCGCGTGCTTCTACAGCTGTTTTCCCTGTGAATAGCATGTGGGCGTGTCCTGTCTCCGGTCATTCTCAGATAATGAAGTGAGACGGAAAGACTGTGCCTCTCCTCGGATTCATACGGATTACATAAAATGAGAATATTTGTTTTTCATTTAACTTGCTTTATTTAAAAATAGACCCTTTAGGCTTTATATAGATATATTTCTCATGTCGGTGTGTGAAGTATTCGCGGAGTTTCAGTTAATTTTAGTGACGGGTTTCAGAAAGATATTCACAGAGACTGAGACGGCTGAAAGCGCAGCCTGTTTATTTTCTTTATTTTACAAAAGCACAATGTTTTGTTCATATAGTGAGTCTACATAAATAAAAGTTGATCCTTTACAGATTCAAATGATGTACTACACTTATACATATGATAAAAAATGACGAAGCATTTTAAGTTCATTTTATGGTTACCAGAAAAAAATGCACTTGGACCCGCCGGCGACTCCGCCGACTCCTAAGGGTTTAATAGCCAGTACTGAAAATAATGTGTGATGTAAATACATGGACTGTGTAGTGTTATCTTTAAATGCATTTACATACAAGAGAAAAAAAAATCTATTTACCAAAAACATGTAAATACATTATTTTACATTTATTAAATATCTGTGGGTTGTCTAAAAACACAATACAAATCTTTTATATAACTGCACTTTTTAAAAAAGTAATCAATGGAAATCACTTAAAACTGAAAAATAAAAATTAAAATACCAGCATAGACCATCATAGCTGGCCACCAGCTTGACCAGCAATTATACCAGCAGTGTTACCAGTATACCAGCACCATGGGGTCAGCTGTTTTGGCGGTGGGACCACTTGCATTGTTTTATGGTAACCGTCAAAATAACTTAAAATGTTCCATCATTTTTAACCATACACATACATGTAATGTATCGATTTATATTTTTATTTGTTAATGTACACTCAGTAAAACATTGTGCTTTTGTAAAATAAAGAAAATAAAGGGTGCGCTTTTTGCCGTCTCCCCGTAAAATCTTTTTGAAACGCGTCACTAAAATGAACTAAAATGAACACACACATATCCATATATCTATATATCTATACATATATATCTATAGAAAGGTTAAAGTGTCTACTTTTAAATGTACCAAGCTTAATCAAAAATAAATGTTCTCAGTTTATGTAATCCATATGAATCTAAGGAGAGATACAGTCTTTCTGCCACACTTCATTTACTGATAATGACCTGAGACAGGACACGCCCACACGCTGTTCACAGGGAAACAGTCAGGGTAATCTACATACGTGGACACGCCCCCAAACACACACACACACACACACACACACACACATACACACACAGTAGATCCGATAAGTTTCCTTAGCGTGTGGAATTTGTTATACGCTGCATCATTCAGATTTCTGAAGCTCTACAGAATGTTCTGGACAGTGGGAGGAGTTTAGATTTACCTCAGAACGACACTGAGACTCCAACAGAGAACGAAGGCGGAGAATACAGCAAGCTGTTACTATGGGTAAGTTTTTAAATCTTATATAATCCTTTTTCTGATAATATAAAACTAATATTAATTTATTTTTCCTCATTTTCTCACAAGCTTTTGCCAGTTTATGTGAAACATTGTCATTTAATGTCACTTACATGGTTTGGTTAGCATGTAGATAACACTGCTAAATCATGCTAACATTATGTAGCTTAGCACAAACAGGTTAGCTCACAGGTGGCTAAGCTAATGCCTTACAGGTAGATTACAGATGGTTGTCAGTATCAGCTGTAGTGTAAATGTTTATAATATATTTCACCCCGTGTTGGAGAGCTTCATGCTGTGGGAGCTATTTGGTTCAGTTTTTGGTTAGCTTATGACCCTGCTATCTATAATGTTATTTAACACAAACACTTCAGCTCCCGCTGCCTAAAATACTGCCTTATGTAGTTTACAGATGTTTGTGATATTTAAGCTGTAAATGTAAATCGTAATGCAAAAAGTATAAATCGTTGTATAACATTGCAAAAGTTTGTTTTGTTTTTATGCCTGGTCAATAGTTATTGATGATTATTGACAGTAATTATATTATCATCATGCTTATGTTTTTCTTTCCTTTTTTATAAACCGTTGTGACCATGAAAATGATCATCACACCATGGAAATGGCAGGTATGTGATGTTCACTATGGAATGATATCCTGGACATTTTTCAAAAAGAATTGCAAATTGCATTTGCAATTGTGTTTTCCATATGTGGACGCATAAATTGTGACATAATTCAAATGCAATTGCAATCTTTGCATTACCGTTTGCTTTTTCGCCTTCGCGAGCGCACACTGGCTGCCAAATTTCAAATGAAAAAGCAAAGTCCATTTTCCATTGCGTTTCCCATGTCTTACAGGTCATGAGCCTGTCATATTTAAATAGCAAAATCAATTAGCACCTCTGCTTTTTCACTTTCTCTGCATCGCGCATGTAGCTAAAACTCAAACACTATCGCTCCATTTGCAATTGCATTTAAAACACGTTACACGGAAACCTGTCAATCAGCGTCAGGGGCGGGTCTATACTGGGGGGCGTGATTGTATGGGGAGTGACGTCACTCAGAGTCGCCGTCCAAGAGGGGGAAATTTGAGCAATGGAGGTGAACCGAGATTATCTCATCTGTTTATCAAGAAATAAACACACAAAAATGGCAAATCGCATATTTTCCTACTATGGAGTGGACAAAGACGCTGTTTAAAATAAATATACATTTTTTATCTTCTCCTGTTACAGCCTGCTAGAGCTAAATCTGTCCGACACGCGGCTTAACTAGAGAGGGAGTCACTAAGGGACCGTCTAAAAAGTGTATGACCAAGACCCAACCGTTTGTTTACAGAAGAATACACAAGATTACAGATAAATACCTCACAGGACATCAAACATAGTACACTGTTAGGCTACAGTATGGATTATTTGTTTGTTTGTTTAATTGATTATTAATTACTTTAATGTACATTTAAAAATAAATGATTACACAGACAATACTTGTGACAATGAAACAGATAATTTGTTAAATGAGAGTTGGGGTGTTTTTATTATTAAAATAATAATAATAATAATTGTAAAGACATGTATGAAAATGAATGCACTTTGGTACAGTCTATTATAAGTTGCAAAAAATGACAAATCAACAAAATTCATGACATTTTTGCTATAGAAATTTCAAATGCAAAACCAACTGTACTATAATGCACTCTATCCTTGCTAATAACTACAACCCTTCCCTTTTGCAATATTCAGTTTAATATTAATTCTGTATTGCAAAAAAAAAAAAAAAGATTGGAAAATGAAATCAAACTGAATGAGAAAAAGGTTGTAGTTATTAGCAGTGATAGAGTGGATTATAGTACTACTGGTTTTACATGTGTAATCCACATAACGAAAAAGTTTTTGAAAATAGTTTTTTTTGTTGTTGTTGTTGCAAAAATGTATTTTAAAAAAGTATTAAACTGAATATTGCAAAGGGAATGGTTGTAGTTATTAGACATATAATTGTAGTTATGCAAGGATAGAGTGGATTATAGTACAGTACATTTTTTCTTTTCTTTTTTTATAATAAAAAAAACACCCCGACTGTCATTTATCTGTACCCAACAAACGGTTGGGTTTTGGTCATGCACTTTTTAGACGGTCTCTTAGTGACTACATCGTTATAAACCGCCGGGTGTTATGCACTAAAATGCCTCCCTGCCACGGATTGCCCCCTACATAATCGCTATCAAATATTATATTAGAACATAAACTCATAGGTTTATGATTTACAAATTGCACCAAACGAATTTGATTATAAAATAAGCAATATAAAAAAGACATGTTGTATAGAGAAAAAATATATACATTATATATATTTTTCTATTTTTTTTCATATACAACATGTATATTTTTATATTGCTTATTCATAATAAACATCGTTTCGTGTAATTTTTCACCATAAAAAATATTTAGTTAGTGTAAACATTTTTGTATTACATGACAAACCCCTGCAAAATAAATGTACCACAAAATAAACATTATATGAGAATTTGTGTCCTACTTTTCGTGTATTAATTTGTCACATGCCTAGGGTTAATTATAATAGTAATAATATATTTTATAATAAAATATAATATATTTGATAATAATAATGTGAATTTTTGATAGTGATGTCCTAATATATTTGATTAAGATTTTGTGGGGGGTGCAATCCGTGGAAGGGTTGCATATTAGCGTATAACACCAACTTTACCGCGGTTCACCTCCATTGCTCAAATTTCCCCCTCTTGGTCGGCGACTGCGAGTGACGTCACTCCCCATACAATCACGCCCCACAGTATAGACCTGCCCCTGACGCTGATTGACAGGTTTCCATGTAACGCGTTGAAAATGCAATTGCAAATGGATTAGCGATAGTGTTTGAGTTTTGGCAGGCTACATGCGCGACACAGAGAAAGTGAAAAAGCAGAGGTGCTAATTGATTTTGCTATTTAAATATGACAGGCTCATGACCTGTAAGACATGGCAAATGGACTTTGCTTTTTCATTTGAAATTTGGCAGCCAGTGTGCGCTCGCGAAGGCGAAAAAGCAAACGGTAATGCAAACTTTGCACTTGCATTTGAATTATGTCACACTTTATGCGTCCACATATGGAAAACGAAATTGCAAATGCAATTTGCAATTTTTTTTGAAAAATGTCTGGGATATCATTCCATAGTTCACTTGTGTCTTGAGTTAAACAAGAACTGCTTTTCGAGAGGGACACAAAGATGTATGACTGTGTATAGGGTGTAAAAGTGGGCTTTTATAAACCTGACACCCTTTCTTCATAGTACACTGTTCCTGTTCCCACTGTTTTACCCTGAATGTCTGTTTGCATGGTCATATTTACAGTATGCCAGAAATGTGCCTTGTGGGTATAAGATCATCTGTGTCCCTCTTCCCTCAATCCTGGACATTTACTTTGCACTAGGTGAGAGAGGTGACATTTGTATTTTTATAAGTAAGAAAAATACACAAATGTCAGGACATGTCAGAACTACTTCAGGGCCCATAAACCTGCAGACCCCTAAATAAAGAGTGAGGGCCAAGCTGACTCATTTACACTTCTGTGGTGTGAAAGTAACTGTGTGAAAGTGTCCCTGAGAAGTTGGTCTCATGTTTTGTTTTTGTTATTATTTTTTAATCAAAACTTATTTGCTGTTCATTGTTAAATGATCATATTGTTACAAATGTGCATATTGTATATATTGTTATATATTACACATTGTTTTTGTTGGCCAATAAAGCTGATTTTATACTGATTCTGTTTTATATTTTACATATTGGATGACAATCTTCCATGTATTCTGGCTTTTATACCATACCAACATTAGATGGGGTGGTGAACAGCATAGTATCATGGCACTGTAATACTGGTCACCAGCATACCAGCAAAATGTATGTTGGTCACCAGCATACCAGCACCAAAACACAACATATGCTGGTATAATGTTAACCAGCTATGCTGGTCTATGCTGTTTTTTTCAGTAGGGTATATATCTACAATACCTGACAAAAGTCTTGTCGCTTATCTATTTTGTAGAAAAACTTGCTAATAACCTGACTTTTAATGAATCAATTGGTGTTAGAAATAGCTTTCCTTTCCTATGAAGTGTCAAAACCAACCCAAAATGATGTTTAATGCACGGAAATAAATTAGTTTCACTGAAATAAAGATTTATCAGTTAATCAAGACAGAAAGGTCAAATTTTGGCAAGACAAAAGTTTTGTCGCCTGTTTTGTCGTCTATACAGAAATTTAACAAATTTACTGCAAATGCAAAAATATGTCAGCAAATTAAGTAGTGGTGCTGTGAGATCCAAATGTAATATCTTGTATGACTTTCATGAGCTTGAAGGACTGCATCCATGCAGTTTGGCAAGGATTCTTACAATTTATTGATGAAGTCATCAGGAATAGCAGAGAAAGCAGTCCTGCATGCCTCTCAGAGTTCATCAATATTCTTTGGTTTCATCTTCCATGCTTCCACCTTCATCCTACTCCACATATGTTCATGTCTGGTGACTGGGCTGGCCAATCCTGGAGCATCTTGATTTTCCTCACCTTGAGGAACTTTGATGTGGAAATGGAAGTATGCGATGGAGCACCATCCTGCTGCAGAATTTGGCCTCTTTTATGGTTGGGAATATAAGAGGTAGCTAAGATTTCTTGGTATTTTAGGCTATTGATGTTGCCTTCCACCCTGCAGATCTCTCGCACACCCCCATACTGGATGTAACCCCAGACCACGATTTTTCCACCACCAAACTTCACTGTTTTTTGGGTGAATCTTGGATCCATGCGAGCTCCAGTAGGTCTCCTGCAATATTTGCGGCGACTGTG
The DNA here is from genome assembly GCA_011419295.1 of Clarias macrocephalus. Taxonomy (NCBI): domain Eukaryota; kingdom Metazoa; phylum Chordata; class Actinopteri; order Siluriformes; family Clariidae; genus Clarias; species Clarias macrocephalus. The sequence continues at coordinate 175,279 of JAAGKR010000139.1, forward strand.
GTGTAATTCAACAGAAGATTCATCTGAAAAATCCATCTTCTGCCACTTTTCCAGCATCCATCCATTTACCAGGCTGTGGGCCCTGGCAAATGCCACACGTTTTTCAATTGTCTTTTGTTTAGTGCTGGCTTCTGGGCACTGATTGACCATGGAGGCTTTTTCTAGACAGAATCCGACAAACTGTTCTGGTTGACACAAGGACTTCAGGTGACCAGGTCTCGTGGAGCTCTGCTGCAGTGGAAAATGGGCCGGTCTTGGATTTTCGAGCCAACAAACGGTCCTCTCGAGCAATTGTCTTGCGGGTTCTGCCTGACCTGGGCTTGTCAAAAACGTCTCCAGTCTCCTCAAATCTTTTTTTTTTTATCCTCTGAACTTGACGCTGAGACACATTGAAAGTGTTTGCCACATCAGCAGTGAATCTGGTCTTCAGCCTCTTGATAATCAACACTTTAGTCTCAGGGTGAACCTTAGGCATGTTTGCAGAGGTCTAGTTGCAGTTGATGTGAAGGTCTAGTGTAGTGGGGTTCTTTTTATACAAACCTGAGACCTAATTGATCCATGATTAGTCATGGGTGAAGCTCATATGACAAGGCGACAACACTTATGTCTTTGCTAAAATTGACTCAGTGGGCTTTACCAAGCTGTGAATATTAGAATACGTTTTGACAGTTTTCGTTTCGTTTTCGTTCATTTTAATGTTCGGATTAAAATGAGCCATTTCTTTAAAAAAAATCTTGATTAGAAATATATTTCAGCGGCACTTCAGGTTAATTTGTACACAAGCGACAAGACTACTAGTTTTGTGTTTTTCTTGTGTTTGTTTTGCCAGCCCACCTGCAGACCCCGGGGGAGTCACCTATTTTTTTTTTATATTGTTTGTTTTGTGTTATAAGATTATTGAAAAGAAAAGAGAACACTTAAAGAAAATTAACAAAAGAGTTAACCCTGCGTCTGCGTCCGTTTCTCAGTGTTGCAGATTCATGACACCAACAGAGAAGGAAGGAGGAGAATCCAGCAAGCTGTTACCATGGGTAAGTTTTTTAATCTTGTATAATCCTTATTCTGATAATATAAAACTAAAATTAATTTATTTTTCCTCATTTTCTCACGAGCTTTTTGCCAGTTTATGTGAAACATTGTCATGTAGATAACACTGCCAAATACCAAAATATGCTGCAGACCAACATCAGTAAAGTGACCAGCATACCAGCACCAGCATACAAGCACCAAAACACAACATATGCTGGTATAATGGTCACCAGCTACGCTGGTCTATGTTGTATTTTTCAGCATGTTAGGGTCCGTCTTGATGGTAAAATGATGATTTATGTTGTAGTGCAATGATGATTGTTTTTAGTTTCTTTAAACGTTAAAACATTGCAAATTAAAAAGGCTTGTTATAATATATCTGAAATATACATATTAAAACTTTTTCATGAATATAATATTTTTGAAGGGGATATTCTAAAATAAATTGACAGTATTAAGGCATTCAGCACAGATGATCTACACATTAACAGCAATAGTAAAACAAATGTACATTTTACAGTTAAAACCTTTTTTTTAAACAAACACTCTCACGCTCTCCCTCTTTCCCTATACTGTTTATCCTGTACAGAGTAAAAGGAAGCCTAGGCTTAGGGGCACTAGGTGGGATACATACTGGATGGTGTGCCAATCCATCATTGCAGGGCCAACGCTCACAGACTCGCTCACAAACTATAGGCAGTTTGAATAGAACAATTAGCTAATCTTCCTGTCTTTGTACTGTGGCAGGAATTTAAAGTATCAGGAGGTAACCTACCAACAATTTGGGGAAATGCAAACTCCACACACACAGAGTCGAGTTAGGAATAGAACACTGACGCTGAAGGCTACTATTAGTGAAGGCACTATTTTCAATGATAAATGTAATTTTCTTGTTAATTAAAACTTAGTAAAACCAATGTCTTACAGATAGATAGATAGATACTTTATTGATCTAGAATGAAATTCCAGATAATCAGCAGATACAGTAACACAGACAGTTTTGAAGATGTGATTGTGATTGCACACTGTGTATCTTAGATATATTCAGCAGTTACAGTGTAATGTGGGAACTGTCCAAAAGTTGCTAGTGCAATGCTAAAAACATAAAGCCACATGTATATATATATAAATAAAGAACAGACGTCACAAGTAATAATAAAAAATAAGCATAAATTAATAACAATAAGTGAAATGAAGTTAAATGCAGTGCAATCTTGATGTGCAATTATATTTATAACCGTGCAGATAGTAATTGTGCAAAGAACAGGAAAGTGACACTGACTGAATCTATTCGTAATGGCATACTATATAATACGCCAAGAGAGTCCAGCTCCAAACCCATCACCAAACCAGCTCTCCTCTTGACCTTGTCCAAGAGTGTGGCATCCTTGATTCCTCCCAAGACTACCACACAGAAAAGTACACTAGTCATGACTGACTGATAAAACATCAGCAGGAGCTTTTTTAAAGATATTAAAAGATCCTAGTCTCCTCAGGAAGAGCAGCTGACTCTGTCCTTTCTTGTATAGATAGATGGTATTGACAAGTCCAGGTTGTCAACCAGCTGCAACCTGAGATATTTGTATGACCTTATCACCTCATCATCCACTTCCTAAATGGAGATGGGTAACTGGAAAAAAAAAGTTAATTACCATCTTCTTTGTTAGTGATTTTTTATTGTAGCTGTTTAAATGCAGGTTTAAATTGCACCAGGCCACAAGGCTACCAGGCTACTCACCCTCCTGTCTATCCCTAATAAACCCCAACAATGTCTGTGTCATCTAAGGACTTCTGCATGTGTATTTAAAATCCGAGGTGTATCAAGTGAACTGGAAGGGAGCAAGGACAGTCCCCTGGTGTGCTCCTGTGGCCTTCTGGTGTGATAATCAGTGATCCAGATCACTAGGTTTGCATCCCAATGCATGTTATTTAGATTGCTTCTCATTTAGAGGGGCTGGTTAGTGTTGAAAGCCCTGGATAAGTCAAAGAACATGACAGCAACTTTCCCCCTATTAAGGTGGGAGATGGTCTGATGGAGCAGGTAGAGGATGACATCCTCAACACCAACCCTTCTCCCTGTAGGCAAACTGAAGTTCATACAAATAGTATGAACTTCATTAGAACACGACCCAGGAACTGCTATCCCAAGCTTCCTCTATCAGTTGAACAAAGGCATGAATGCGTTGCCCAACATCAGTTTTGCTCTATCCGTGGTCAGAAATCGCGCACATAATCAAATTATTTTGTATGTGACATCCAAGCCCTTGCCATCTAAGCCTTTGCTGATCAAAGTACAACAAAACTGTGGCAAACAGAGTGTTATACCTTAAAAATTAAGTTTTTTATAATGCTGCATTATTTTTGTATAATAAAGGGTTTTTCATACTTTGTTTTTTATTTTGTGATATAAAAAATTAAAGTGAAATATAGTTAATTCGATGGGAAATTGGTTAAGGATTTTTATATGTATTCTTATGGAAAAAAGTTGAATCAGTGTACGACCAAATCGGGTTGCGAACAGAACCCCATCTATTAATCTGCTGCCCTTATACTTATGGCCTTTAATAGTTTTTATACTATGCCAGACCTCCCACATATTGCTTTCCTGGAGTTTCATCTCCTCTCCTCCTTTTGTATGTCTTATTGATCTTTTTCAGACTGAACTTAAGTTCCTTCTAGTTACACTTGAGCTCTTCATTGTCACCATCCTTCAACCAACCTTGTCCTTCAGGTCAAGAAGAAGCTTGGCTTTGCTGGTTATCCAAGGCTTTTTGATAGGGAAGCAGTGCATGATTCTAACAGGCATAATGATGTCCACACAGAAGTTGAGTGTCATCATCATTGGGCTTTTGCACCACACAATCAAAGTCCTTTAGAATCGCCTTGGCCTTTCTTAATGTAGGTGGTGTTGTTGGCTGACTAATGACAAAGGGCTTGTAGTAGGGCTTCTGGAAGACAAGATGATGGTCTGACTTACCCAGTGGGGCCGGGGCAGGCAAGTGATAAAACTAAGACTGTTTATTATTATTATTGTTTTATATGAATGAATGAATTGAGTTTAAAAGTTTATATTTGACCAACAAGAGATATGTATATATTAATAAGAATAATAATTAAAATATAAAAAAATTCAATATCTGAACCAACCATAATCCAAAAAAATATGGATTGTGACTTCAAAAAATTATGATAATATTTGACTAACAGGACAAATGACCAGTGGTGCTGAATTTTTCCCTCCATCAATAAAGCAGGGGTTGAATAATGGATGAAGTTTCTCAGTGAACGTCTGACCAGTGAAAGAGTAGATATGAAACATTGCATTAACATCATAGAAAGAGATCAGACCCTCCTTATAATCCACAAACACCCCCACCTTCTGAGGAAAGTAAGGCAAGGAAAGGCAGACAGGAGATGACTCACAGGCTAAATGGTCAGTCGCATTTCTTAAGCTGATGCACCAATATCCATTCTTAGGACAGACTGTAATGTTCCCTTTCCTGTTACTGGACCCACTAGCCACTCCTAAATTCCAGGCAGTCTTCTCTTTTACTTGCACCTCAAAGTAAAATCTCCTTGAGGAGAATCCATCCTTTCCCAGCACATAATAACACTGATCAAACCTCTCAGGGTTATCAGGGAGATTCTGTCTCTTATCTCCATATTTCACTTGTTTCCCATCATGAGACAGTTTGAGTTTAGGATGAGATGTATCAGGATCCAAAGTCACATCCACTGAGAGACAGAAACACAGGGTATACCACAGTGTGTAACAGCCAAGAAATATATATTTAGACATGTGATAAATAAGAGCTCACAAACCTGCACACTGTTGAATTCTCTTCAGCTCTGTTTAAAAAAAAATAATATTAAACTTTAGTCACTTTAGCTTATTGATGGTATGTTGGCAATTTATAATCCCAACAACATAACCAATATGTTTAAAACATTTATTTCTATTTTCAGGAAATTTATATCTTTAGATACCTAAAAAATTATACAACTAAATAATGGATTTTATAATGAATTGCTTAAAAGAGAAAAGATTTTACAAATAATAAAACACTTACTAATAGCCTCGAGCATCTCCATTTCATCACTGACACGTTGATGAATATGGGACAGAGCTCTCCTCATACTCTCCACACTCAGATAACAGTTAATATTGACATCAGTCCAGTCCTGGGTGTGTGGAGGGCTGCAGAGTGACGGGTAAATCTACAGTACAGCAGGAGAGAGGAGAAATCCCTCAGCATGGCGGCTGCTGTCCTGTCATGTGCTGCATTGCTATTGAGAAACAGAGGGACTCTGACCTGTAGGAGGTGGAGGTGATCCTCAGTGTGTGAGAGCTGCTCCAGCTCAGTGTTTCTCCTCTTTAGCTCAGTGATTTCCTGCTCCAGATCTTTAATGAACTCTTCAGCCTGCGTCTCTGCTGCTTTCTGCTTCTCCTCCATCATCTTAAGCAGTTTAGCCTGGCTTCTCTCAATGCAGCACATCAAATAACTGAAGATCTCCACAACATCTTCTTTCTCCTTCTCTATGTTTTTCTAACCGGAGACAAATTAAGTTAAAAAAATGTTTTCTTCATATAAATAAATAATTCTCTCCTGACATGTTTTAATAAAAGTGTTATTTTTGTAGGTTCGGTAAAGAAAACCCCACTTTCATGAGTGCTACAGAGTGTTTGATTTCCTCAGTCTTCTTCAGTTGCTCCTGGATCATCTGCTGAATTTCTGCTCGTGTCTTTCCCAACTGAATCTAAGATAATATTTCTGAATGTAATTTATTATATACACTTTTTTTCAGTATTATCCATAATTTATTGTATTCTCTCACCTTCTTCTCTGCACTCGCCTTCTCTATAGGAACTGTCTTGTGAGTTTTGTGGTCTCCTTCAATACAGAACTGACAAACACATGTCCGTTCATCTCTACAGAACATCTCCAGGGGTCTCTCATGTTTCTGACAGATGTAGTCCTCCAGGTTCTCCACAGGCTCCATAAGTTTGTGCTTCATGAGTTTAGCTGTAGTTTTATGAGGTATTAGATGAGTGTTACATAAAGAAAGACCACAGTGTAGACAGGACTTTACAGCCTCCAGCTTTTCCTCAGTGCAGGAGTCACACAGAACCTTTTTAGTCATGGAGGGAAGCTGATCTGCAGCTCCCCTGGATTTGACCTGAACGGACTCCTTAAATACAGCAGCCAGTCCAGAAATGAACGTATTCACACATAGTTCTGGTCTTTTTGCAAAATAAGTTTTACATATCGGACACTGGCAGTGTAAACTGCTGTCCCAGTACAATTTGAGACAGGTCATACAGTAGTTGTGTCCACATGGAGTAGAGACTGGATCAGTGAACACCTCCAGACAGATGGAGCACTGGAGCTGATCTTCACACAGGACACTGCTGGAGGAAGCCATGACTGACACAAAAGACATGATGAGAGTGGAGATATATATATATATATATATATATATATATATACACACACACACACACACACACACACACACACACAAGTTTATATATGAGTATATACTGGTACCTGTCAAGGTCCGGCTATTACTACAGGCCAGACCAGCTGATGTTGTTGCCGTGGGCATATAGGACAGGCATAAATGCAGAGGGGCAGATAAACTTAAAGTATTTTTATTTACAAACAAAACAATAAAGACCATAAACAAACAAAGAAACCAAAACAACAAACTCAAACTTAGGACTAAGAGCTAAACAGAGGCTTTCTAAGCAAACATGGGGCTCTTATCAGCAAACACAGGAACTCTTTAAGCAAACATACACGATAAGAGCTTACACCAGGTTAGAGCCGGAACACAAGGACTAAGAGCTGCCACAGGGACTAAGAGCTGCCACAGGGAGACATGGAGCTGGAACTAACTAAAGAAACATATGGACTGGAGACGGGAACTAGAGACGGGACGAGACCACAGAAGAGACAGGACCAGGGACACAGATTAGAGATGAGACAGGACCAGGGACACAGATTAGAGATGAGACAGGACCAGGGACACAGATTAGAGATGAGACAGGACCAGGGACACAGATTAGAGATGAGACAGGACAAGGGACACAGATTAGAGATGAGACAGGACCAGGGACACAGATTAGAGATGAGACAGGACCAGGGACACAGATTAGAGATGAGACAGGACCAGGGACACAGATTAGAGATGAGACAGGACCAGGGACACAGAGACTTGAGACAAGACGGGGCAGGGCTAGGGGCAGGGCTAGGGGCAGGGCGAGACTGCATGGGTTAGTGGTTAGTTGGATTAGTAGCTACACGGAATATTGATATACTGGATACTGACCTAACCGGGTTAGTAAGTAATGGAGTTAATGGCTAACCGGGTTAGTACTGACCTACTAAGGAACCGGAACACAAGAGGCAAGGCACACATGAGGCTATTCCAAACTAGCGGCTAACCTACTAGCGACCAAAACCACTAGCAGTCAATCCCACTAGAGGCTAGCCTACTGGAGGCTAACCCAACAAGCAGCAAAGGCATACTAGCGGCTAACCCTGCTAGCGGCTAAGCACTCATGTGTCTACACATATTTAAACAGACAAGGAAAGCTACAAACAAAGAACTAACAAGAAGACCAACACTAGGGACACACAGAACAGTACTTACACAGGAGGAGGCACTACCCAACTAAACACGAAACAGGACAGCTCCATGAATCCACTAACACAAGGAACATACAGAAAACCAATACTAGAGCCCTCTTGAAAACGAAGGGTTTAACAATATAACTAAAATATAAAACTCAAAGCACTTACAACAAAACCAAAAAGGAATGCCCACCTGACATTGATATATTTACAAGAACAATCAAACAATGCTCGACCCAGTTTCCCAGAACAAACTGCTATTTATAGAATCTTTAATGAACTACCTCGGTTCAGGTGAGTTCTCTCTCTCTCTCGATCAACAAAAACTACTAAACAGACAGACATACAAGCAGTGCCCTCTAGTGGTGGTCCCTTACAGTACCAGTCCAAGGTTATTTTCGTATAATTTTGTGTTCCAAAATAATTAGTTCATTTCATACCACACCAAATTGACAGTTATTACACATTTTATTAATTACATTGTTACCATGTTTTATTATTTAGTAAAATTTAATGGTGTGTAAAATATAGTTGTTACAGTAATAACTAATCATCATTAGTAATAACTTCACCAGTAATATGTTATGTTGGTGTTTAGAATCATTAATGTTAAATCTATTAACACATTGGAAGCACCTGAATTATAACACACGCAGCGCACTTTGAGCGGTTAGTAAATAACAAACAGTAGTTACAGACAGAAACAGGAAGTAGTCTCACCGCTCACTCTAGATTATCTCTATCACTTTATGTTGTCCTTTTTTTAAAATGTTAATTTCCAGTATTTGATAAATGCTGTTCTCAATCCCTCTTTCTGAAAAAAAAAAAACTCCAATAACACAGTAAAACTTCTAGGTGTTTAATGTGAGATAAAATCCAGTTTTTTTTTTTTTTTTTTTTTTGTGTGTGTCTGAAGTAGAACTGAACTGTAACAACAGAAATCAATTTAAAAACATGAAACAGGAAGGAGTCTCACCTGTAGCACTGCTTACCGTTTTTTCCCCCTCTCTCTTTTTTGCTCTTCTTTTCCCTCTGTGGTTTGGTTATGAAGCGGCTTTCAGTTTCATTTCCCAGGAGTGACGTGAAAAAGAGACCCGCCCACTGTTTGGGTTCTCTTGTGTTATAATTACAGGTTTTGGCCACCAGATGGCGGAAATTATCCCCTGAACTACTCTGAAAAGAATCAACTTAAAAAATGCTGCAGTTTGTTACAGGGTTTTTTTTTTTTTTTTACTTTCTCTCAAATCAAATGTTATAATTTTATTTAAGGTTTAATTTTGATTAATATTTTTCATAAGTTTTCCCAAAACAAAAAAATAAAATAAAATAAAATAAAATCACCCATCCAAATAAAAAACAAAAGTTGTTGCCTTAATCCAGTTAAACCTTCCCCCCCCCTACTTTCTAACAACTTGATTTTCACTTTAGAAAAAAAAGTACACTGAAAAAAATGATACTTTGTATCAACTTTAAAAAATGCTGCAATTTGTTACAAGTTGTAACTTATAGTAGTAATCTTTTTAAGTTACAAGTATGATTACGTACAAATTTAATTTGATGAATTATATGTAAAATTCAATATATAGTTTTTTTTCTGAAATATATTTTTTTACCTAAGTCACAAAGTTATGTAGTTTGTAATCCAGTTCTCTGTTTTCTGACAACTTAAATTTTAATATGAATGCAACCAAAAATATAAGAAAAAATAATAATAAAAAAAAATGTTAATAGTGAATTTTTGGTTACACTTTTTTTTTTTACACAAATTTTTTGCTTTAGATGAAACAAATAAAATAGATTTTTTTAAATTACATTTATAAATAAAGACAATGAACAAAAGTTTTCTACCAAAAACATTTATTACTATCCTTGAAACCATACATTACCTTTTCCAAGTAAAAGACAGAAGCCAAAAATGTAATAATAAAACACAATGCATTTTTAATAACTTAAGCTTAAGAACTGTATAAACCTATTTGCTGACCATGGGAAAACCTGACAATTGTTTGAAAAATAAAGTGACCAAAATGTAATATTTTAATGTCAATATAGAATACGTTACCTAAATATTTTCTTCAGGGCCACAAAAGTGTGTTTGAGCTCACCAGGATAGCTCAAGTTTAGCGCATAAATGAGGCCAAACAACATGGAACATTCATGTGCGACTGATGGAAACTCAATAAGTCACAATCCCGAATTCCTGTTTTGGCTGAAGACGGTCCTCTTTTTCCCTGAGGACAAACAAGGCCATCGTGCACCTCTCAAATTCTGCCTGAGCTTCATCTTGTAAGGGAACATCCCTAGAGGCTTATTGGTGTGTTTAACTATTTAATTTAGGATTCCACCAGGTTTCACGCACGCAGCAGAACGGGGTGAATCCAGGCGCGGATAATGACTGTAATGTGATCCGGGGGGCGTGGTCGGGAAGCGTAAGCAAGTGTTTAACACTATGTAATCAGTCCGTGAAACGTCAAAACCAAAATGTGAAGCGAGAACCGACCACAAGAACCTTGAGTATCTACGGAGCGCCAGAAGGCTCAACTCCCGCCAGGCCAAGTGGTCCCTCTTCTTCGCAAGGTTCAATTTTAGATGGAAACCAGAGGACAGGCTGGGAGTCGCCCTAATCAGCTTACAGAAGGCCTTCCAAAACTGAGAGGTGAACTGTGGGCCTCGGTCTGAGACAATATCCATAGGAAGACCATGGAGCTTGAACACGTGGTTAATCATGAGCCCGGCAGTTTCCTTGGCGGATGGGAGTGTTGATAGGGGAATGAAGTGGGCAGCTTTCGAGAACCGGTCCACCACAGTCATGATGCAGGTGTGGCCGGCAGAGGATGGTAGCCCAGTGACGAAGTCCAGGACAATGTTGGACCAGGGGCGGTGAGGGATGGGCAGAGGTCTAAGGAGGCCGGCAGGTGCTGTGTTGACATGTTTGGACCTCATGCAAACATCACATGCTGAAACAAAGCAGCGTGCAGCGCGTGCTTAAATCACTGGAGTAATCAGAGGAGGAGATGAGAAACAGGTGCGTCGGCGGGGCGGAAACGGAGGCATGGGAAAGAATACATGACAGGCTGGGAAAAACACATGAGCACATGAAGAAAATGACAGCGTGGGAAAAAAGTGAAATAAATAAACAAACAGGTCGTGGGAAAGACATAACACATGACACCAGGTCCTGAAGTTTTCTTCTTTTTGGTTATTATTGGTTAACAAAGGTTAATTCACTCATTCTCCTTAGATGTAAAATGACCACATTGTATCATGTCTTTTCTTTAAATAGAATTTATTCGCAATCATCAAAAAGTTTAAATAGTCAGATGTAAAAAAAAAAAAAAAGGTTTAGATTGCAACAAAGATGATAAAAAATAATAATAATGCACAAATAGGTTATCTAATTTAATAACAGGAAACAAAAAAAAATGTGTTGGTGAAAGACTAGTTTTATTATCTTCCACTTTAACAATACATAATGATTAACCTACTGAAATTTGAGTTGTTGATCAGAATCTCATTCAGAATTCTCATTGTTTCCCAGTTACTTCCGACATCACTGAAACCAGATGAAATAACTGAGACACACATTTCTATATCAATTTTATATTATTTTATGTACAGGATCTTTATTTACACTGATGCATTTATTTTAAGGTTTTAACTGACCAAAACATTACAACGACTTCTCACATAACTACAATCAAAGTTCGTACAGTTGAAAAGGATGTTAAATTAATATAAAACACACCAAAATGTTTATCAGGAATGTAACATGAAATGTTTTTAGGTTTTATTGAGCAGGTCGCCATGTTGGGATGGGCAAATCACTCCAATAGGAGACACATTTATTTCACACACTTTAGATGTTAGTTTGTGTCTACTGTATGTATTTACAAAAGCAGAGCTCAATCTCCAAAATATTCATTGA
>JAAGKR010000139.1:186920-208670 GCA_011419295.1 Clarias macrocephalus
TTTGTTTGTTTGTTTAGTTCAAGGAAAGGGTAAAACTATCCAGGGGGAAGAAAAGGAGCAACATTTTGAACAAATAAAAAGGAGAAGATACTAATACCACCACTTACTACTACTAAACCAGACTATGTAATATGATTGCAACACTTGCAATGCTTAGTGCATGCTTATTTTAACAGTGTGGCTTGTAGAGATCCCAATTAAAACCCTTAAATATCATAGACATTCCATAAAAACAAACACTAATTATAAGTACTAATTATAGTACTATGACATCTGAGAAATGACAGATTGCATGTTGTTTATATTAGACCATCTCAACACTATGATGCTTTTGATGAATATATATAATGAAAAAAAATGTTGTTGGGCTAATCCATATTATTAATTATGCATTAAAAAAACATTTTTTAAACTTTAATACAGAGGTTAGAAAGCAAAAATACTAAATCCTCATGCTTTTTCCTTTGGACTTTTGGCTGCCTTTGACATATGAATACCAATTTATGAAATGTTTATCAATAACACCTGGGGGTTTATATTAAATGCATAACGTTGGCACATGAACAATGTCAGCACCAAGACTATTATATCATAGGTGTTCATTTAAATTGCACAACTGCAAATCTGTAGATTAACCAAATCAATTATTAGTTGCATCTGCTCTCGTTTTACCTTTACATAGATTTTTGTTTAAAAAATGTGCAACTTTAGCCCCCATGTCACACATCAACGTCCACAAAAGAGAAAGATTTTAGGCTACCAATTAATACCACTTGTACATGTCACATAAGAGTGTCTTGTAAATGCTATAATATGCAAATGTAAATTTAACTGCAAATCTAAGACAGAGAGCTTGTCCAAGTACATCAGTTAATTTTCACATAATGCATGTGCTAATAGCTATGAATAGTACTTACAGGCTAAAAGATTTATTGCAAAGAGGCAACAGTATATTTGAAATAAATTACTGTAATTTGAATTCATTTAAAGAAAATATTTGATGCATTTTGATACAGTGAGTAACTTCTCATTTCTTAAACAACTATGTCAGAAGACACTTTCCGTGGTCATGGCAATGATGATACAAGTTTTAAAAGGGTCAAATTATTGATGTGCATCAAGCAATGAAATCAACTAAATAGATTGCTGAAACTACAATAATTGGGTAAAGAACTGAAAAATATATTATTAAAACCTGAAAAGATAGTGATGAACCATTATCTTTAAGGAAGAAATGTGAACAGAAAAACATTCTGAATGAGTGTGATGGGAGAGCACTTAAACACTTAGCAAAATCAAATTGTAAAGGAAAAAAACAATAGTAGCACTCACTACTGTTCAATAATGAAAGTAAGAGCATTTCCACACATGCAATGCGTAGAGAACTCAAAGGTTAGGACTAAGCAAATGTGTAGCCTTAAGAAAACCACTTAACAGTGAGGCTAATCAGAAAAAAGGCTTCAATTTGCTGGGGAGCATAAAGGATGCACTGTGGCATATTGGAAAAAGGTTATTAAGAGAGGCGATAACACCCATCGTGTCTGGTTGCCTAGTGTACAAGCCTGCTGCTAGAGGATCAAAACCAAAATGGCGTACCTGGCTGAAAAAGTTTAAGTGCTCCTTTCTCAACCTCAACCCATTCAGGTCACAAAATGGTGAAACTTGCGGGTGACTTGGAGTACGAAATTCTGCCTCATCCTCTCTACTCCCCCAACCTCGCACCCAGTGATTTCTTCAGTTAAAGAAACCACTTTTCTGGCAGGCGTTTGATGATGAGGAGACGATTACTGAGGTGGAACTTTTCCTCAAGAGCCAAGAAGTAGGCTTCTTCTCCACCAGCTCATTGATTATTTGCAGAAGTGTTTTGCCTTAGGTCGAGTACTAAGCTCACGACCAATGTTCATTTTCATTACATCACAACTGAGCCAATGGTTCTTCTCTCTCATGCGCTGCGGGATTATGGGTAATCGTCTCTCATGCTCAGTCTCAGTGCATTTTTGTCACTCGTATAGTCAACATCCATGTACACCTGAACTGTTTAGTGTGTGTGTGCGTGTAAAGGAAAAGCAAGTGTCATTAGAGAGGCTCCTTGTTAAACATCCAGAGTCTCTCTCTGTCCGAAAGCACTGATTCAGTTAGTGTGTGTGCAGGCGCACAAGTGGGATTAGAGAGGTTCCTTGTTTAAGAAGTTTCCAAACAGAACAGTGTTTCCATGTGTGTGTGTGTGTGTGTGTGTGTGTGTGTGTGTGTGTGTGTGTGTGTGTGTGTGTGTGTGTTTGGGCATGCACACATGTGGGTGCATGTGTGTGTGTAAAAGTCATCCTACACAGTAGCCCCCTCCCTCCTTCTCTCATCGCATCTTCACATACACACACACTTGAGATTCTTGTAAACTCCAAGTTAATTTGTTTTATTTTTGCATTATATTTTGTATACATTTTATATGGATATTTTTGGGGTATGGAATAAATCAGCTGAGATTCCAGTATTTCTTTCTAGACAATTTGCTTTGATACATGAGTGCTTTGATATACAAGCATGCTTGCGGAACAAATTTCTGTATCCAAGGTTTAACTATGTATTAGTACTTATTTAGTGTTACTTTTAGTACTGTGGGAGTACAGTATATCATTTTCTCATATTAGTGAGTGTTTGACTTTGAAAAGTACTTTGTGGGAGTCTTGTAAGCTTGTAAGATTGAATGTGAGTCTGCTGGGGGGCAGCAGTGGCAAAGGGTGTCCCTAATTATGGATATGTAGTGATTGTCAGTAACATGTAATGATCATCAGTAATAGCCAGAGTGTGCTGCCAAAGCAAACAGAAGGTGACAGAACATTGACCAGCTTATTACATTTGTGGCCATGCTCACTGATCACTGTTTATTGGTCTCTGAAGACAAAATGTTTATAAGTATATGTATTGACCAGTGTTGGGTGTAACGTGATACTTTGTAACTTAGAGTACATAGAGTACTCGGAATACTTTTTTCATGTAATGAGTAACGTCTTAGGTCCGCCATTCTAGTACTCAGTTACTTGGTTACATTTCAAAAATGTAATCCGTTATTCAGACAATTTATGTAATCTGTGTGCCAGACAGCAGTCATTCCCAATCCAATAATGTGGGTTTGTGTGTGTGTGTGTGTGTGTGTGTGTGTGTGTGTGTGTGTGTGTGTGTGTGTGTGTGTGTGTGTGTGTGTGTGAGTGTGTCGTCCTACAAGCTCCGCTCCTGATAACCCGCCCCCTCTGTTATTCCTGCTGTTATACCCCTATCTCACCTATGCAGTTTGACTATGCGAGACGATGCACGGAAAGATGGAAACCTAATCACAGCACCAAAACCCACGGTGAATCATGATGAACTGTGCTTACGGCCACCGGCGAAACCGCGTAGGTGAAACAGATTATGGGCCAAACTTCGCTGAGTGATGATGGTAGAATAATTATAAAGGTCTTGACCAAAACCAACATGCATGATGAAGCACAAAGTACTCTAACTAGTTACTTTTATCAGAAAGCAACACAGTAATGTAACTGATTACTTTTTGAAGAAGTAATTTTGTAATGTAATTAGGTGCTTTAAAAAGTAACGTCCCCCAACACTGGTATTGACTGTATATGTTTAAGGGCTGTTCTTCACCTGTTGTAGTGCTCAATGAATCATATCCTTCCATCTTTCTATGTACTCAGTAGTCAAATTGATTTTATCACACTACAGCTACCAGCCTGGAATCACATTGCTCATCCTGAAAGGCTCTGTAATGACAATAGCTCTCCTTCTTACTCATAGCACAGAGCCAGCCACACCTCTCTTGGATTCCCAGGCCCATTTGGTTATAGCATTATTGGGATTAGAACTCATGATCTCCCAATGATTGGGTGAAACCTTACACAGTTGTGCCACTTGGGAGCTTAATTAAAACCCGGTATACAAAGTCCTCCCATTTTAGAGGACTAGAAGTACCTTGGCTGCTCCGCTGTTATTCACCAGCTGTGTCTTACTGCATCATTAGTTCATGAGAACTAACACTGATTCTGTCTGGATAAAAAAGCCACATTAGAGGAAATGAAACAGAACAGTCTGGTGGATTTTTAATAATTGTCGACTGCATTGTTCAGGACATACAACATTTGTGTATATTACTCCACCCCATTGGAAAGGACAGATACTAACTGGTAATACTAGCTGACTCACTGACGCCTGATTTAATAACTGATTATGACTTCTTATGTTTAATGGGTCCTGGCACTGAACAAGCCAACACCAGGAACTTTTCTGTCCAGGGGAAATACAGGGACTCTGTTTATAAGCATGAGAATGGGAACAAAATACTCAAGCCTTCATGTATTCGGGATGAAAACACACATTTTGAGAAACTCAAAATATTTTTTTAAATATATATATATATATATATATATATATATATATATATATATATATATATATATATAATTTATGAGTCTTAATTATAAATATATATATAAATATAATTTGTAAGACCCAAAACTTCTGAAATGACCTCTCCAATGATGTTCTCAGTTAGAATGGTCCTAATTACAACCATACAGAGAAATCCTTCCTTACACTCTCAATCAGTCATGCATAGCAAATCTCACACACACATGGGACATTAGCTAACAGTAGCAGACCTTCAGTACCTAAAAATGCATGGAAACAATGAAATCATTCTGCCTCCAACTGCTATGTTTGGTTAATGACAGAACTGAGATTAATCTTATGAAATAAAATAAATGTACATTTCTGTAACCACTTAAAGTGATATGAGTATATGATTTAGTGTGGTGCTACTGTTTTTTAATGAATCAGTCTGGCGTTCAGTTGCTTGAGTGAACTTAACACAGTACATACTGTACATGCTTAACCGTTGATTAAAACATCCCATCTACCATTTCATTCTGTTTGTCAATCTAAGTCTTTAGTCTTAATGTATTGCTTATAGCCATCTTTTCAACTAATGCATGTAAAAAGTACAATGATTCAGTATTTGAGTATGACTGCTAAATATATATTATTTTTATTTATTCATACCCTGGAAGGCAGCAGCATGGCTCGAGAGCAGGAATTTGAGTTCGAAGGTGTATGACCTGATATTCTGCACAGTATCCCTCAACGCTGCCACTCTGTAGCTGTCCTCCATCTTACGATTGCAGCAGGATGGCCCAGCATGCTTACACACCAACAGGTTCGCATCTGGTAAAAAGAAAGATGATTATTAGTATGTCCAGTAATAATAATAATAATAATAATAATAATAATAATAATAATAATAATAATAATTTAGTTTCAGGGTTTACAAAGAATTATACTTGGGATGCCTTTTTGTGTTTCCTATGTAGGATGGATTTTGCAAGATTATTAGATGTGAGCTAAAATCTCTGCAACACTTCATCAATGCATTTTCCCTTCCATACACTGTATATAGTGCCCTGTAGGAATCAGGAGGCTACCTCATGTCAAACGGCAACAACAACAACAAAAAAGCAAATGGGGGAAAAAAATACAATAGCATGCACAATTTTAGTGTCAACCAACTGCCCAGCTATATAAATTACCTGGGTCAATGACCAATTTAAGCCTCCACCATCACTGTGTTGAAAAAAAAAAAAAAAACTGGAGGATATTGGCACATTGCTCCCACATTTACATGGCAGGGAGTGGTGCTGAACCTAAGCCAGAGATGTTAAAAATAGACATCCTTCTACAGTACATGCACTTAGAAGCAATAGAGGTTTATCATATCCTGCCTACAGAATTCGAAGGAGATGGAGAAAAAATGATAGAATAGACACCTTTGAAAAGTTCTGTTTGCAGAGACAAAAACTTTTGGCTCATGCTACAGTATGTCTGACTTCACTACTGTACATTACTTAAGTAAAAAAAAAAAGACCAGGCACATTGTCCAGAATAAATCAGGCAATGCAAAGCAAAACAAATGACCTGAAAAATGCTTGCTCAGGAAAACCCAGGAAAAGTGACTGGGCTTTAACTATAATGGAATATACAGTACACATTTGCCTAAGAGACAACCCTTTGTAAGAGCCTTGTGACAAGACCCTGAGACATGGCTTCAACTAAATAAGAGTAATTGTCAGGTACCTCCTCCTGGATTCACATGGAACAAAGGAAAGGGTACATGCACTGGTCTCTGGAACAGAACAATGAGTTCAATGGCCTCCAGGGTTACATGATTTTATTCAAATAATACATCTTTGGGATGTGGTGGAACTGGAGATGCAGTCGACAAATCTACAGCAATTGCATAATGTTATCAAGTCAACATGGACCAAAATTTCTGAGGAATGTTTCCAGCACCTTGTTGAATCCATGCAACAAAGCATTAAGACAGTTCTGTATGCAAGTCAGTCCAATTCAGTATTAACAAGGTGTACCTACTGTAATGAAGTGGCTGGTCCAAATATATATTCACATTCAGCATTTGGCAGACATCCTTGCCCAGAGTGACTTCAAATTCTTCACCAACAAATACAACATGATACTGGTTCACGAGGTCATGAAGTACGAATGCCACCTACTGTAGTTGCGAGAACAGGAAAGAATCTTGATGCATGCTTTTCTTGTTCCCTGATATACTGTATGGTGGGACTAGGCAAGAGACACTGGAAGATTGAATGGAGTATGGTGCAGTGTAAAGTATACAGTAAGTGGGAGATACGTAGGTAATGGTTCATTTTTGGCTTTGTAGGCAAGCATTAGTGTTTTAAATTGAATGCAGGCAGGCTACAGAAGGGAGGTGGAAGGAGAGTTACAGTGGGGAGAATTCAGGAAAGTTGAAAACAAGTCATGCTGGTACAGTATGTAATAACACTTTTATTTTAATTTGATGATGCATTTTAAAACATTTTCTCACTCGCACTCTCACTGCCTTTACTAGAACTTTATTTACATATTATTTCCTCAACTACTTACAGTAGTTTTTGACTGTCATATAATCACAAGAATACAACTACCAACAAATACATTCACTGACATATTTAGTTCTCCAAAGTAATAAGGCTAGGCATCGCCGCCGTGGGGGCAATCAGCAGAGACACGCCACTATTGGTAGCGCATCTATTTAAACCAGCATGTGTGATCATTAGGTAGCACCCGGTAAAGAGCATGTCGCTCCGGAACTAGTGCTGAAGATCAAACTCAATATCGAAAAGACAAAGACAAAGGCAATACCAAGGCAAAGACAAAGAAAAGTCAATGGAAAAAGTCTGAGGCAAAGGCCTGAGAGAGGTCAAGCACACCAGAAGTGTGCTCTCAAAGAAAGTGAGACAAGGACAAACACATACAGTAAGACTAACTGAAAAGAGAAAACAGAAAGATTATAAGTGAAAAGACACAAATGTGAGAACAACAAAGAAAGAGGAGTTGCAGTTTCCAAAGCGAGGAGACTCCAAAGCGATTTCACTGACCCCCTCTGAAGCCCTTCATAAGGACTCTTACTTTCATTATTACTGTACGTCTGGTGACGCGGCAGTCAAAACCTGCTCCACGCAACATTTTTTAATTTAACATTTAAAAAAAAATCATTTATTTAATCCACAACATGTTTACTGCATAAATTTATTTAACAGAATGTTAAAAAAAATGCACTAATAATTTGAAACCTAATTAGATCATAGCCTCAACGCAGGAGTCTAGTCATAAATACTCTCTCAATATCCATTTTCATTTCCTCATTAGGGTGATGATCTAATGCTGGAACCTTAACTTAGTACTGTGAGCCCTCACTTCACACACAAACACACACACACACACACACAGACACGGTTACATTCACAAAGAAGGGACCCTTAGTACTGTCAATCAAACACAGACAGCCCTGTCTATTTAATTTTAATGAAGATTTGAAGAGCACACACGTAGGCACACGCTCGACATTCTGGCATACACACCATACTGACATCACAGACGGAATTAACTGCTGCGACACCGGAGCCCTCAGAAATTGAGGCCCAGGATTGCACACAGCACCTTGGCCCTTAACAGAGGCAGGGAAAGGGATTGGGGATTGGGGAAAAGGGAAAGGGATAGGAAACAGGGACAGACAGCCTATGCAATGAAACCTGACCCTAAGAAATGTCTCTCAAGCATTCACTCACTATCACTCCTCAACCCTGACCCAAGCTTTGTGTCACTCATTCCAAATCTGGCCTTGAAACACAATAGGGGTGGATACCTCGCACCATCTCTCGCTATAAGCATACCCTGGCAACGCATCAGTGTGGCTTAATTATCTAGGTTGCACCAGCTGCCGTGAAATCATAACCTTTCTTTTTTTTTTCTTTTACTTAACATTCAAACATCTGATCACATGCTGTCTTTCACATGATCTTCTTGCTGTCATTTCAGCTGTCTGTTCAGTATTCTCATGTTCTTCCTAAACATCCAATGACAAAAAACTATTCCTTAACAAATCCTAAGATTTTTAAGAGTTTTGTTTGTTTGTTTGTTTGTTTGTTTATGAGCACATTCTTTCTGATCTAGATTGCCAAGAAAGCAAAAATCTAAATGCTTTTGATTATTGCACATTTCCAGCACACAACATGACACCAGGTAACATTAATGTGTAAAAATGTAATGATATGAGAGCCATGATCTTCTTCTGGATGTTCATGTATAAAACAGGAAGGGAGTGTGTCAGAGGGGCTTAACTGAACTAACACCAGGATCTAAACACTCAGCTGTGACATAGCATACTGTGGCATACTGGCCACAAGTTTAAATAGAGCTTGTTAGGATTACAAGGATTTCACATTGCCAATTTGCCTCTTCCGACTTTGTCATGTTCGTTATCCTAAAGCTTATACACTTTCTGACCAGTGACACAATGTGGTGGCCAATGCATTCAAGTCATCAACTGACTTCATTTTATTTCCACACACCGTTGAGCCTAGACCTAACCAACTGAAGCGAACCCAAACCATAACACTGCCTCCAGTACAACGTACAGTGCCCTGCAAAAGCATTCATACTCCTTGAACTTTCCCATATTTTGTCACACTACACCCACAAACGTAAATATATTTTATTGGGATTTTATGTGGTTGACCGACACAATGTGGCTTATAATTGTGAAGTGGAAGGAAAATGATAAATGGTTCACAACAAACAGCATCATGAAGCCAAGGGACACACCAGAAAGGTCAGGGATAGAATTGTGGTTTTAACAAAGTTTACAGCAGGGTTTGGTTATATAAAATATATCCCAAGACAGAGAACTGTTCAGTCCAAAATACAAAAATGGAAAGATTATGGCACAACTGTAAATCGACCAAGACATGGCCGTCCACCTAAACTGACAGGCCAGGCAAGGAGAGCATTAATCAATCAGAGAAGCAGCAAAGAGGCCCATGTTAACTCTGGAGGAGATGTAGAGATCCACAGCTCAGGTGGGAAAATCTGTCCACAGGTCAACTATTAGTCGTGCACTTCATAACTCTGGCCTTTATGGAAGAGTGGCAAGAAGAAAGAAAAGCCCATTTGCAGTTTGCGACAAGTCATGTGGGGGACACGTACTGTACCTGTAAAGACACATGGAAGAAGGTGCTCTGGTGAGATGAGACCAAAAATGAACTTTTTGGCCTACAGTGCATCCAGAAAGTATTTACAGCGCTTCACTTTTTTAGCATTTTGCTACTGTATGTTGCAGAAGAAAAACCATCTTGTAGCATCATACTCAAAAAGACTTGAGGCTGTAATTGGTGCCAAAGGTGCTTTAAAAATATATATTTTTCATGGTCTAAGAGTCCTTCAGGAGCCTTTTGGCAAACTCCAGGTGCCTGTCATGTGCCTTTTACTGAGGAGTTGCTTCCGTCTGGCCACTCTACCATGCAGGCCTAATTGGTGGAGTGCTGCAGAGATAATTGTTCTTCTGGAAGGTTTTCCTCTCTCCACAGAGAAACACTGGAGCTCTTTCAGAGTGTTCTTGGAGAGTCAATCTTAGAAGAAAACCTGTTAGAGTCCGCAAAAGACTTGAGCCTGGGGTGGAGGTTCACCTTCCAACAGGACAACGATCCTAAACACACAGCCAGAGCTGCAATGGAGTTGTTTAGATCAAAGCACATTTACGTGTTAGAAGGCCAAGAACTAAATCGAATTGAGATTGATGTTCACAGGCGCTTTCCATCCAATCTGATCAAGCTTGATCTATTTTATAAAGAAAATTGGGCAAAAATTTCATTGTCTGAATGAAAAGCTAGTAGAGACATACCCCAAATGACTTGTAGCTGTAGGTGGTTCTACAGCAAAAGGTGGTTCTACAAAGTATTGAATAAGGATAGCTGAATACCAATGCACACCGCACTTTTCAGATATTTATTTGTAAGGAAAAAAAATCAAACCATTTATCATTTTCCTTATTTATCATTACAATTATTTTCCACTTAGTGTTGTATCTATCACATAAAATCACAATAATATATATTCGCGTTTGTGGTTGTAAAGTGACAAAAAATGAGGAAACGTTCAAAGGGTATGAAAATGCAAGGCAATGTATAGTGGGCACGAAGTATGATGGATGCATCGCTTCCAATTCAATTCAATTTTATTCGTATAGCGCTTTTAACAATTGACATTGTCACAAAACAGCTTTACACAATCAAAAAAATTATATAAGTTTGTATGAGAAGTGAACATGTATGAATCTAAATTATAAGACTGTCTCTGATGAGCAAGATGGCGACAGTGGCAAGGAAAAACTCCCTGAGATGGTAATAGGAAGAAACCTTGAAAGGAACCAGACTCAGCAGGGAACCCATTCTCATTTGGGTAAAATGGATAGCAGGGATTGATCTGCATCACACTGTGTGAGATTGGAAGGTCAGTATAACAGGAAATGTGATCAAGTTAAAATTGAGTCCACTTCATTATTGGAGGCTCAGGTAGACTGTAGGAAACTCCAGTCCTGAACTATTGAGCGACTGAAGTCACAAGTCCTCAGAGAACAGCTGTCTGCATCAGCCGAAGACAAGACCATTTTCATGGAAAAGTGGAACTGTCCCTAGCCAGAAGCGTTCCTGTGCTTCCTTTCTTACCATGACACTTCCATCACTCTGGAATAGGGTCCGTCTAACTCATTAGATCCCATGACTTTTTTTCATTGACCTAAAGTCCAATATTTATGCTTCCAAGCAAATTTAAGTTTTTTTTTTCTGATTAGCCTTACTAATAAGTGTTTTTTTTGTTGTCACACAGCAATCTAAATCTTTGTCCTAAATCTGTGAGTTCCCATTGCATCGTATGTGTAAATGCACTTTGTGTGTTTTTACTGTTTTTTTTTTTTAATCAATGAAAACTTCACCAAGCATTAAAGTGTTCTTTATTCATGATTTTTTTTCCCAACCGCATAAAGTTGATGGTTCATCACTGTCCTTCCCAGTTGTGGTGTAACCCAATTCAAATTTCAAAACTCATAACTTCTTTGCTTGATGCAGGCTGAAATTTTTAAATGCCAACCAAACACTGGGTTGGTAAAGAGCCATGGATTATGTGTAACCTGTCTGTAGCAGTTTTCGTACCTATTCCCTGCAGCAAGGATTCTGTCTACCCACTGAGGACAGGAAAATACTGCATTTATCACAATTAAACCATATTGAGTTAAATCTATGACTCTTATATAGACACCATTAAACTAACATGCCTTTATAAGGTTAAATAATAATATAAAGCAAGCTGTAGAACCAGGACAATAAAATGATATACTGTATGTTTATTGCTGCTGTCGAAGATTAGTACAGTACCCATACTGTAGTTTCTTTTTTTTTTTTTTCTTTTTTTTTCCGGGAAATGTCTTCTTCATAGATGGAGATTAATTAACAAAATATTTATTGGCACATCATAAAATAATTGCAGGAATTGTAAGGGGAACATATAGAAAACACTTATCATTGTAGCAACAGTGTAATACAGATTGAAACATTGGCTTACCAAACCTACATCATTACAACATTTACCAGGGACAGTGACCTGGCATTTGGAAAGGATGAAGAAAGGGGAAATGTTAAATCTATAGAGAAACAACCAATAAATCTAGACCTTTTATACTTATCACTTCAAGTGATTCGGCCTAAAATAACCCAAAGAAATGATATAATGAGAATCGCAGAACTGTGATCATTTATGCCACATAAATAATCATGGTAAAAGTTAAAATTACACAATATAGTAACTGTGTTCTGAAGCTTTCACTTCAAGGTTGTTTCTGTGTCCCATGGCTCCTCAGGCCTACAGTACATTCATCTTCTAAACTCCTAATCACCCACAGGTGACCAATCCTCGCTGCTTAATTAGATGGATTAATAGCTTAATTCCATTCTCATTGCTCATACCCTCATAAACGAATTAGAAAAAAAATGCTGATGTGCTTTTGATCTGAGGTAATGCAGGCCAAAAACATAAAAATTTGGTAAGCAAATCAATGCCTGTAGAGATGTGGCCATTAAAAACAATGCTTGAAATAGTAATAGATTATGCATGCCTGGATGATGAGCAATTTTAGCAGAAATGAAGTAGTGGTCTGTGTGTGCGTGCGTGCGTGCGTGCGTGTGTGCGTGCGTGCGTGCGTGTGTGTATGTGTGTGTGTGTGTGTGTGTGTGTGTGTGTGTGTTGAGGCTTGAACTCCATAAGAGATCTACAGTAAGGGTGTGCCGTGGTATCTGACAATAAGATGTTACCAGCAGATCCATTAAGTTTTATACGTTGCGAGGTGGGGCCTCCATCTATTGGACTTGTTCCTTGAGCAGATCCCAGAGATTCTGAGTTGTATTTAGATCTGGGGATTTGGAGGCCATGTCAACACATTGAATGGTTTGTCTAGTTCCTCAAACCATTCCTCAACAATTTTGCAATGTGATAGGTTGTATTATTCTGCTGAATGATGCCATTGCCTTTAGGAAATAACATTACCATCAATGGCTATTTGGTCTGCAACAATTTTTAGATAGGACCTGCATATCAAAGTAACAACCCAATGAATGCCAGAACCCTAGGTTTCCCAGCTTCACACTGCCTTTTTTTCATAGTGCATCCTAATGCCAGCTCGTCCTCAGGCAAGGAACACACATGAACAGGCCGTATATTCAATATATATCTGTTGTATATTCAATGGTCTGTAACGAAAATTTTAGTGCTACTGTATTTGTTAGTATCCAAAGTGCACATATGAGTAACATAACATCTACACACTTCCTTCTATTTTATTAGTTAATGTTAGCGAGCAACACAACAAGATTCCATTTGTTGCTAGAGACGACCAGCATCTTTTAAGGTGGAATGTTTTACTGGGTCTTATTTAATGCATGAGTTAATTTGAATATGATGTTTATCAATCAACAACTTTAATTTTACTAGACCATTCTGCCAAGTTATCATCTCAACTCATTGTGAACTCCAGAGCACACAGACATGGCCACCTTGGACTACAACCCTCAACACAACGTTCCAAGGTCATGTTCACATGCACACCTGTTAACAATTACCCCCACAAACCCTATATAAACAGGATCTTCACTCTAGAACTGCTAATACTCAGTGTGCTGCTTATCCAGCCTTGCATTCTGTGATCTTGTCTTTCTGGTTTGACCTACTTTTGTATTCTCTCAAGCTGTGGTTTTTGGATATGCTTCTAATACTTCTGGTTCTGTTCGTCTATATTTACTTTCATTAAACCTTGTAACCTGCTACAGCATCCATCTTAGCCTCATGAATTTTTTTGTTTGTTCTCTTGCATGACATACGCTTTACTGGTAACTAGATCATCAAGTACTTGAAAATATTTGAATTTCAACAGGATTATACAGATGTTTTTTCTCCTCAAATTGAGAAAAAGAGAAGAAACACTAGTCCTATGAATGTAATGCTTAATTATGAATCATAGGATTCAGGATCTACATATATTGCAAAAGCTTTAATAACTCCTGTATCTTCTACGGTCAAATTAGTGGTCTGTGTCAAGCAAAGAAAACAACTAAACTTTCAGATCCTGAATGGGGGTTAACTTAAACATTTGTCAAAATCAAGAAATATATATATATATATATATATATATATATATATATATATATATATATATATATTGTAAAACCATTATTTAATATTAAAAGTAAGAGCATTTCCACATGCACAATTCGAAGAGAACTCAATGGATTGGAACTAAACAGCTGTGTAGCTTCAAGAAAACCATTTAGGCTTCAATTTGCTAAGGAGCATAAAGAATGGACTATAAAGCACTAAAAAAGGTTATTTAATTTGATGAGTCCAAATTTTCCCTTTTCTAGAGTGATGGGCATATGAGTGTATAAAGTGATGCACCCATCATGCCTGTACCAGCGTGTGGGGATAGTGTTAGGATTTGGGCTTGCTTCTGTTGGTCAGACCTAAATGCATTAACATTATATGCCCCCCCCCCCCCCCCCCCCCCAAAATGCAGACTACCTAAATACCTACTGAATGCCATCAGTGGAAAAATGTGAATATGCCTGATTACCCCATTGAGAATCTTTGGGATATGCTGGAGAAGGCTTTACACATCGGTCCAACTATCTCCTTATCAATACAAGATCTTGGAGACAAATTAATATGACTCAACTTTTTTTGGCTAGGCGGCATATATACTGTACATACTTTATTTATTTATTTATTTTATTTTATTTTGGGGGGGCTTGACTTAATGGAGGCTGGAAAGGGAAGGTTTAGTGATCCAATCTAAATACATTTGCCTTTCAGCCCTAAGTAGACATGCAGTGGTACAGTAAGAAGTAGCTGACTGAGCAAAATGGAGTTCAGAAGGAGAATATGTTCAAAGAATGTCCGAGGGAAAGAAAATACGAGTTGAGAAGGTGTTGGCACAGGCATATTCCATATTACCCCACTGTGAATCTTTGAGATGTGCTGGAAAAGACAACCATTGGATAGCAGTCTACGAGATCTTGGAGACAAATGAATATGACTCAACTTTTTTGGCTAGGCCGCGTATGCAGCATTGATTAATTGAGAATGTGGTTAATTTACTGTACATTTCCTCTTGAGACCCGTCCATTACATCCACATCCATATGTACGGATGTGACATTTTTCCCCAACTTCATTGTATACACATATATAATAAGGATGTGACATGTGACATTTTCTTCCAACTTCATTGTCACATCCTTATATATTAAATTTATGGTTATCGGCTATGAATAAAGAGAAACAATCATTAGAAATTGTAATGTACACAACAGTTGAGTCCGGGTCTCGGGAAGATATTTCAAGAGTAGAGGCAGATTTTACACCTTTCTAATTATGCTGTTTTGAGTTGTACTTATTTATTTACAGTATATGCCAGTTCCACCACAGCTTTAATAGTTAAAAGTAGAAGTAGTAAACTGATACTAACACTTATTTTAACAGTCCTTAATAGAGGAAACCCTCTGCCTTTGAACCCGCTGGCATGAGTTGTGAAGTCAAAATGTTTACCTGTTGGTTTTGTGAGGACCCCTGCTTAAAGAAAACATTTATCCAAAAGAACTGGCCAATAAAAGGGCATTTCTGCAAGTACAGGCAGTATTTATCTTATTTCACTGTTAATTACTGTGTGCCAACCAGAGAGTGTGCAAACTGGGTCAAAACAGGAAATGGGGCAGCTGGGGGTTTGGGGTATATTTCAATATAAGTTTAACTATGGTGAATTCAAAAATTAGTAGAAAAAACTTTACATGTTCATGTTTAATAATCTAAAAATTATACTAGCTAAGGCTTGAAAAAGTAGTTTAAAAGTAAAATAAAGTCCATCATCTAAAACTGCACATATGCCTCAAGGTCCAGTCCTAACCACATTCAGGACACACTGGGAACATAGACATACCACACAGACATTTCTGCCAGTAAGACCTTAAATGTTCTCTTCTACTCAAATAAATCCCCTTGCTTTACCTCTACCTGGTCACTTTAACATACAGTACTAGACTTTCTTTTATAATGACTACAAAAAAGCCACACACATTTATCTTCTGAAAATAAACAAAGTTTGACAGGTTTTACATAACAGATTCCACATATTTTAATCTCATACATAACTGACTTATGCATAATATTACATACATTATACCAAATATTCCAAAACAATTTATAAATGTTTTACTAATATACTTTACATTTATATTGGGCAATTATAAAAATATATGGACAATCATTTAAAGATGATATTAGAAAAATTAAGGAATAACATTGAAGTTGTTTAATTACACTTCGGCACAAGGCTCAACTCAGGGTTCATGCTGAGGAAAACAGTGAATTTAACACCTTGTGCAGCACCATGGAGAACACTGGGTTAAACAGATTTAGAACTGATTTCAGTACTAAGTTAAAGACATGCAGTATAGTAAGAAGTAGCTGACTGAGCAAACTGGAGTTCAGAAGGAGAATATGTTGAAAGGATGTCAGAAGAAAAGTAAATAGGAGTTGAGAAGGTGAGGCTTTCATCCAGTGCCAGACATCAACTGTATGAATGTGGGTGCTGTTTTAAAGGTACCATCAAAGAGGCAAACACCCTTTCATGCCTTGACCGAAGATTATTTGAGGTTTTAAATAAGTTTGAAAGGTTAAGGTAAAGTTAATGAAAAATATCCTCTTTTTTGTTATATATATATATATATATATATATATATATATATATATATATATACAGTAATTCCTGCCCCATACAGAATAAGAACTTTACCAGTTGACAAAAATAAGAATATGACCACAATATCGAAGACTATATCAAAGATTAATATTAGATTAATATTATTATATTATTGTAGATTATACATGAATATATCCATGTTTCCCAGAGTGTGTCCCATAGATATCTGGGTAAATCTCTCCCATGGCACCTGTCACCTTTTTATAAGTCCACATGACCTAAAGTTGATCTTAGACCTCTAATTAAAATTAAGGATCAAATAAATTAAATTAATTTGCATATGAATGGACATTTAATGGGTGATATACAAAGAAATGAAAATTTGAGAATTGAAATAGTCACAATGTATTAAAAATTAAAAGTTTAATGTAAAATGAGTTGAAAATTGTTTTCAAAATGTGGTTAAAATCCTCAAATTGAATAAATGTACTAATTTGTTAAACCAATCTCTCTTTCCAAAGACTTTTAGGCTCTCTAAGTTTAACTTAAAAAAAATATAATAAACACCGGGAACAGAATAAAATGAACAGCGCAGTGAAACTGCTTGTCATGGGTCTAGCTGGTTGTAGTGGCTAGACCGGCTGATGGTGTTGCCATGGGCATATATGGTAGGCATGAACGCAGAGGGGTGTGCAAACAGAAAGAGTCTTTATTAACAAAACTCAAAAACATTGAAACAAACAAACAAACTCAAACTAGGGCTCAGGAAAAACACAGGAAAGGAACTAAACACAGGGAACCAGGAGCTGACATGGGAACTGACACAGAGAACTAGGGATGAGGAAACATGGAGCTGGAGCTAACTAAGGACACATAGGGGAACAAGAGACAAGGCTGGACAGGACATGGTGGGAACTAGAGATGGGGACAGGACTAGACAGGACCGGAGAGACAGGACTAGACAGGACCGGAGAGACAGGACCAGAGGCACAGAGACTAGAGACACGACTGGTTAGTTGGGTTAGTAGCTACACGGAATATGGAGACACTGGATGCTGACCTAACCGGGTTAGTATCTAATGGAGTTAGTACAGACCTAAAGAGGAAACAGAACACAAAGAAAGGCACACATGAGGCTATTCCAAGCTAGCAGCTAACCTACTAGTGCTAGTTTGGAATAGCCTCATGGGTGCCCTGCTTCTTGTGTTCTGTTTCCTTTTTAGGTCAGTACTAACCCCATTAGATACTAACCCGGTTAGGTCAGCATCCTGTGTCTCCATATTCCGTGTAGCTACTAACCCAACTAACCAGTCCTGTCTCTAGTCTCTGTCCCCCTGGTCCTGTCTAGTCCAGTCTCTCCAGTCCAGTCCAGTCTCTGTCTCTCCAGTCCAGTCTCTGTCTCTAGTTCCAGCCACGTCATGTCCAGCCTTGTTTCTAGTTCCCCTATGTGTCCTTAGTTAGCTCCAGCTCCATGTTTCCTCATCCTCAGTTCCCTGTGTTAGTCCTCTGTTCCTTGTCAGTTCTCAGTCCCCTGTGTTAGTCCTCTGTTCCTTGTCAGTTCTCAGTCCTCTGTGTTAGCGCGCCGTTCCCTGTGTTAGCGCGCCGTTCCCTATGTCTTTCCTGAGCCCTAGTTTTAGGTTACGTTTGTTGTTTTGGTTCCTTTGTTGGTTTGTGTCTGTTTTGAGTTTTGTTAATAAAGACAATTTCGGTTTGCACACCCCTCTGCATTCATGCCTACCATATATGCCCACGGCAACACCATCAGCCGATCTAGCCAGAACCACCAGCTAGACGCCATGACACTGCTTATGTAGTCATATACTGTAAATTTTGTGTCTTTTGAAATTTGAGTTTTGTGTGCTATATTAACTGAAGTCATTAAAATGAATGCTGTAATGCAAACCAATACAGACAAAATATATGTTTACATTTTAAAATCTATGTAGGTAAAATAAGGAAGCTTTTCTGATATGCAGTAAGAATGAAATAATTCATTTTTATTTTATATATGTAAAGCTTCTTGTTCTTGTCATATAAAAACATTACATTTAAAGTCATATTTAGTTTTTTTTTTTCCCCCTATGAGTGCAGCATTAAAAATCTCAATAACTTCATCTCTCTGCAGAACCACATGATATGGATGATGTACTGCATGGAGAGAGTTATGTAGCTTTTTGAATGTCCTTGTGCAATGTTGTAAAAAATGATTCATAATAGTGTCAAATTTAATAGAGAGTAATTCACAACAGTGTCGATTTTATTAGAAGGAGGTTTGGATTTATTGGATAGAAAGGGAATACCAAAATACCAAAGCCAGAGAAATGTAACTAAAACTACCTCAAGGTTTTTATTATTATTATTTTTTTATATATATATATACTTTTTCTATACGAGAGTTATGTTAGTCAGACGCACTTTCAGTCAATGATGTGCTGATATAAGATAATACAGGCTAATTAGACTCAGACAGACTAAACCTCAGGGCAGCATCAGTATGTTTTCAATGAAATTATCTCTCTCCTCATTCAGTAATGGATAGCATGGGCTTTGAAACATCAGCACATAATCCTGATGTAGTTCACTTGGCTGCACTAATACGGATCATAACTTTAAGTAAACCAGTGGATAAGCAACTCTGTGGCATTGATTACTTAAGGCTCTTGCACAATACCTGGCAAAATGCCACCAAAATTAATTTAAAGCCCTGTTTGGCAGGATTTTATGTGTTGTAGTGAAATAATCAAAGAAAAGAGAAACTGTCATATAAATATGCTGCATTTTTGTTTTTCTTATTTTTTTAAATATGCTGCATTTTAATTTTCAAGTCTTATTTACATACTATATGCTTTCAAGAATTGAACTTTAATACTTTATATACTGTCTGGCCAAAAAAAGTTGTGTAATCTAATATATCATTCGACCATCTTTTTATTTTTTATTACAATGCATGATTCTTTTGACATGTTCAGTCGTAGGTCAAAGCCACGTGAGATGTACATAAACAACTAAGTAACTGTTTTCATGTCATTATGTATAGGCAATTTCTAATATGGTTAACCCTTGCCAGTCTTGCTAGGTCCATGGCATCTACTACATACAAATTCACCAAAATGTAGCCATAATGTTAATGCTACAAAATGCAATAACACGTATACTTTATACTAATTATATATTAGTAACTGGTGACAGGATCACAGGCACCCAAGGCTCACCAATGCCTGCGGGACCAAAAGCCAGCTCATCCAGTCCAAACCCCCAGAAAAACCAATTCAGCTTATCCTGTACAGGGTTGCAGGAGGCCTGACTGAGCAAATCCATCGCAGAGTACAAGCACACATACACTCATTCACACACTACAGACCACTGAAAATGCCACTTAACCTTTTTTGCATGTCTTTGGACTGTAGGGAGGACCCAGGATGAAGCACCCAAAGAAACCCATCAAGCATGAGAAGAACATACAAACTCCAAGCATTTAGGCTCAAGGCAGAACTTGAGGACTCAAACCCTCTACTCTGGAGGTGTGAGGCCATAGTGCTAATCACTATGCCACCATGCTGCGCACTATTCTTCCAAATTTTTATAATGTTTTGAGTGGTTCCCTAAAACAAGTCCTGTAATTTCAAATCTTATTAGCTGGTTTCTTTTCTTGATGCAGACCAATAATTAATAATAATAATAATAATAATAATAATAATAATAATTGTAAAAGTACTACTCTAAACTATTGTTTCTTTTTTATCTTGACTTCAAAATAACATTGGCATAAATAAATATATGCTTTGTAAATCCCCTGAACAGCTTTGCATAAAATGTTATCTGTGACAAGGTTCCTCAGTGTCAGCGGTTAGAAACACATTGGCATGCCTGGCATTCCAGACTCCTGGTGCAGACTTCTTCTTGTCTGTGTCTACAGTCCTGCAGGCTGACTAAGCTCTGTGTCATTGCCCTGTGCCTGTCAGCTGTCCACAGTTAAAAGGGTAATTTAAGCAGGCTGTGCTAATATAAGAAACAACAGGAGCTAGCTAGTTAGTGCCCACTGGTCTATTATGGTTATCATTCATTCATTAATCTTCAGGAAGTGCTTCCAGATACAAAAACACTGTGCACAGGCTAAGAATACACTGCACCATGTCTGCACACATTCACACACTTAGTCATGTCGAATGGGAAATTTAGCAATGCTAATCCATCTATATGCATGTTTTGGGTAGGAGAAAGGAAACTGGTTTTCTGTGTAAGGCAGTGGGGTGCCTGGAGCCTATCCCAGAGAGCTCAGGGCAAAAGGCAGGGGACACCCTTGATGGGGTGCCATCCCACTTAGACAACTACGGACAATTTGGAAACACCCATCACCCTACAACATGTCTTTGAACTGTGGAAGGAAACAAGACTACCCACAGGAAACCCTGCTGCTAACCGAGCCACCGTTCCTACCGAAAACAAAAAACCCAATACTAATTTTACCCTACCAAAATATCAAGTCTGTGCAATATGTTGAACTATGAATGAATTATGAATTTCACAAATACTGGGGCCTGACTTTCTTTAGGTATCATAGGACATAAAACTTTATATAAAAAGTTTCTATCTTCTATCTTTCTATCTAATCCTGTTTCTAAAGGATTTGCGATTTGATCCATGGTTTAATATATCATTCTTGAAAGGTACTGATCAGGATAATGGTGCAAAAATCATTAGATGTACTATAGACAACTATAAAAGTCATCATCAACAGGAGGTTACAGTAGAGCACCAAAATGACTATCGATTGCTGTTAAAAAGAACAAAATAAAAACGTATCAAGGAGGCTATCAACAGGCCAAAATTTCCTACTTATCTAGCATTAATGGAGCTGCAGTTGTGTATATATAGTCTACATGAACAAAAGTATATTAATTATTGAATTCAGGCTCCAATGATGGGCAATCTTAATGCTTCAGCATACCAAAAGCAGCGTGTAACCTTATAAATGCTCTACAGACAATATCTCGTGCAACATCAGTGCCTGACCTCCTGAATGCTCTACAAAATGAATTTGGCATGAATTCCTACAGAAACACTCCAAAACACTGTGGACCAAGAAGAGTGAGAGCTGTTATAGCCGCAAAA
>JAAGKR010000139.1:208690-222482 GCA_011419295.1 Clarias macrocephalus
TATCTGTGACAAGGTTCCTCAGTGTCAGCGGTTAGAAACACATTGGCATGCCTGGCATTCCAGACTCCTGGTGCAGACTTCTTCTTGTCTGTGTCTACAGTCCTGCAGGCTGACTAAGCTCTGTGTCATTGCCCTGTGCCTGTCAGCTGTCCACAGTTAAAAGGGTAATTTAAGCAGGCTGTGCTAATATAAGAAACAACAGGAGCTAGCTAGTTAGTGCCCACTGGTCTATTATGGTTATCATTCATTCATTAATCTTCAGGAAGTGCTTCCAGATACAAAAACACTGTGCACAGGCTAAGAATACACTGCACCATGTCTGCACACATTCACACACTTAGTCATGTCGAATGGGAAATTTAGCAATGCTAATCCATCTATATGCATGTTTTGGGTAGGAGAAAGGAAACTGGTTTTCTGTGTAAGGCAGTGGGGTGCCTGGAGCCTATCCCAGAGAGCTCAGGGCAAAAGGCAGGGGACACCCTTGATGGGGTGCCATCCCACTTAGACAACTACGGACAATTTGGAAACACCCATCACCCTACAACATGTCTTTGAACTGTGGAAGGAAACAAGACTACCCACAGGAAACCCTCAAACCTGCTGCTAACCACCGAGCCACCGTTCCTACCGAAAACAAAAAACCCAATAGTAATCTTACCCTACCAAAATATCAAGTCTGTGCAATATGTTGAACTATGAATGAATTATGAATTTCACAAATACTGGGGCCTGACTTTCTTTAGGTATCATAGGACATAAAACTTTATATAAAAATATATATTTTTATATTTTATTAAAACTTCTAAATATTTTTCCTTTTCCACAGTTATTATAATATAGCAACCGACAAAATTCTTGTGAAAACAAATAAAAAATAAAGTAAAAAAAAACTGTATAATATAAATATAATTGCATAATTGTGCATACTCTAGTATAATGTGACATGTACTGTAAGTGTGCACAGAATAAAAATTCAATCACTTTCGATCCAAAAGTAATTATCATACCCCTGTAATCAATAAAGTTACACCGATTATTCTCAAATGAAGTTTAGCTGTTTCTAAAGGATTTGCGATTTGATCCATGGTTTAATATATCATTCTTGAAAGGTACTGATCAGGATAATGGTGCAAAAATCATTAGATGTACTATAGACAACTATAAAAGTCATCATCAACAGGAGGTTACAGTAGAGCACCAAAATGACTATCGATTGCTGTTAAAAAGAACAAAATAAAAACGTATCAAGGAGGCTATCAACAGGCCAAAATTTCCTACTTATCTAGCATTAATGGAGCTGCAGTTGTGTATATATAGTCTACATGAACAAAAGTATATTAATTATTGAATTCAGGCTCCAATGATGGGCAATCTTAATGCTTCAGCATACCAAAAGCAGCGTGTAACCTTATAAATGCTCTACAGACAATATCTCGTGCAACATCAGTGCCTGACCTCCTGAATGCTCTACAAAATGAATTTGGCATGAATTCCTACAGAAACACTCCAAAACACTGTGGACCAAGAAGAGTGAGAGCTGTTATAGCCGCAAAAAAGCAAGACCAACTCCATATTGAAATATATGTATGCCAAATACTTTTGTCCATATAATGTATGTATATATATATATTGTAACGGGTTTGACCCTATGTGCATGGGCGGCACCATGAAGCACGGACAGAACGTGAGGTCTTACGGGAACAAAGGGTAGTTTATTTAGGACAAAATAGGGAAGGAAAGGGTTAAAGGCGGGAGGATGGAAAGAAAGGGAAGGGAAATGTTATGCACGTGCTGGTCTGGTGGGCAGTGCCCCGCTGTCATGCTGATACAGGCGGGTAAGTGGAGGGCGGCGGATAGAGTGTCAGCTTTGGAGCACACACAGGTAGCGCTCCTGCATGCTCTCATGACGGCGACCTCTTCCGCTGCATATAAGCCAAGACCGGACCCTCCCAGCTCTCTCGGGCCGGACCACAGGCAGGAGTCTCTCCTCGTCATCCGTCAGCTGGGCGGCTTTCCCGGCTGGGATCGGGGACCTTAACACAATTCTCTCTGATGCCTTTTCCTCTTTGGCGGCGGGGATGCAATGGCGGGCTCTATCCGGAAGCAAAGGTGCCGCGAGAGCTTGACCAGCTTGTTCTCGCGGAGATCAAATGGCGACATTCCCCTTTTTAAAGTCTCTGGGGTGTGTCACATCGGCCCACGCGCGTGCCACTGTCTTTAGTAAACTTCATCGCCCCCGAACTACACTCCCCGGTAAGAACAAGTGAAAACATGTTGGGCTTAATTCAGAACTTTATTACCAAAAACAAAACCTCATACCCATTGCGAAGCATGGTGGTGGTAGCACTGTGCTCCTTCTCTCCAGCTGGGATTTGGGCTTTTATTAAAGATATCACAGGTACTGTAGTTCACATACCACATTTTGGCACAAAACTTGCAGATCCCTGTTAGATAGCTGATAATGAATATCTAGCTAGTATACAGTTTATAGTCACTTAGAGCCCAAAAATGTATGTTTACATCTTCTACATACTGTAGTTTGTATCTTGTAGGTGTCTACATTCATCATACTGACAAAGGTTATTGTTGGCTGTCTTAGACCCCATATGGGTAACAACAATGAAAACACAAATTGTATAAAAGACAACTGAGGATACATGCTCTTTTTATAGTTTTAACTCTGCAAGTTACTGTTTGTGTGAAGTTCCACATGTTCTTTTTGTGTCTGCATTAGTAACTGCTGAGTTCTCTGGTTTCTTCACATCTTGACCAAAAGCATGCATGTAGGTGAACTGGCGTCACTGATTTGCCCCTAGGAATAAATGAATGTATGAAAGTGTGGCATGGTGGCTTGTGGTGGCCTACCTAGGGTGTTTTGTCACCTTGCACAAGTGTGTGCTCCAGATACACTGAGACCCTATCCAAAAGAATTGTAAGTGACAAGGAGTGGATTCATAATTGGGGCACAAGGACCACTAATGTACCTTTAACGCATTAGTGAAAAAATGCAGTAATGGCACACCACAAGCACTTTCACTGGCACCACTCCAGTGACAAGCACCTGTATAGTTTGCAACAGGGTGCTGTATTGGCTTTTCCTGATTGAACATTGTAAATTCAAGGTAAATGTGCCTAGCATGGTCTTTCAATGTATACATTTCAAATAAATTGTTCTTCAAAATCTATAGGATAGTTCAAGAGCTCGAAAAAGAAAAACACTCACTCTCACTCAGTTATTGCCTATACTGCTTTATTCTGTATACAGGGTCACAGGAGGCCTGGAGCCTATCCCAGGAGAATTACGGCATGGGGCGGGGAAACAGAAATTATTCTAATCTGCATGTCTTTGGACTGTGGGAGGAAACCGGAGTACCCGGAGGAAACCTACCAAAGCGAGGGCAAACCACTAAGCCACTGTGCCACCAGAAAAACACTGTTAGTTAATTAAATTAATTAAATAAATAAACCCCCAACCCTCATAGAATACACCTTGTATGTGACATTTTAGTGTTTTTCCTGCTGCTCCCCCTAAATGAACTAATTAGCTAAATAAATCTTGAGTTGAAGTGGGTGTTTTGGACAAAGAATAACACTAAAAGGTGCAGAACTAAAACACATTCCATATGGCTATGGAATAAAGTGCACATGTAAACAAATCAGTCGAATCAGGTTGTGTACATATTATCACAAAAAATGTCACACAGTGTGTTCTGATGAGGGCTGGAACCTACTCCAAGAGTCTTAGGGCATTAGGTGGGGTACACCCTAGACAGGGTGACAATCTATTGCAGGGCACAAATATACACACACTGTCATGCTCATTCACACACTATAGGCAATGGGAATACCTGTATATCTACCTTTTGGACTGTAGGAGCAAACCCATCAAGCGTGAGGAGAACATACAAACCCCATGCAACCCCTAAGCCACCATGCTGCCATGACCTACTGGTTATAGTAAAATTGGGGTTATGTGGAAATTTAGGGAGAACATTAATATTGTGTTTCCCATGTGTGTGTGTGTGTGTGTGTGTGTGTGTGTGTGTGTGTGTGTGTGTGTGTGTGTGTGTGTGTGTGTGTGTGTGTGTGTTCGTTCAGGACTGGAGTTGGGAGTGTGTACACCAAATGATCCAAATGAGAAACCTTTATGGCCCAGGTTGCCAACCTTTGTCCTGCCCTACACATTTCTGTTTTCTGAACGACATAAACACTGACTGGTTGTTTAAGGTGATTTAATTAACATAATTAATTAGATCAGATTTGTTGACATCAGTGAACGCGTGCAGGATGGCAGGATAATTATGTCCATTCTATTTTAGAATCGCGCGTGCTGAAAGGAAAAGAGAGTCGCTCACCTGTGGCAGGTGCTTCCGGGACCCACTTCACCGGGCCGATCTGCCGCAGCTGGAATGCAGTTTTCACCTCGCTGCAGGTGTGCGCGCGCGCAGCGGACGCCAGGGCCAGGTGCGCGAGCACCAGCACCGCGATCCAGCACACGTTCAGTCGCGGGAGCAGAACTCGGGACATGGCAGCATCTCTTGTGTGGACGTCTGCACGAATCGCGAAACCCAAAATCGCAACCAAATGCAAAGAAGGAAACCGCGATCAAGCTCTAAACCGATTCTTCACATGATTCACTGATTGTATGTGACCGGGAGAGGAGAGAGCTGAGGGCTGGTGTGGGGCACTTCTGATCTGTCAAGAGTACTGCAGAGCGGGGAAGCGCTCTCTCTCTCTCTCTCTCTCACACACACACACACACACACACACACACACACACTGTCCCTCTCTCACTTTCCCACTATCCATGCATTCATGTCTTGTCAATATTATGTCTCACTTCACGTGCATTCAATTGCATATATTGTTATAGTTATTATATTTAGTGCAATTGTTTATTCTCTTATTTATTCTGTTTGTTATATGTTTCTTATTGCTGATGGTCTCTGAGAGCTACCAAACTAATTTCCTTGTATCACTACAATGACAATAAAGTGTCTTTATTAGCCTATAAAAAAAAAGCACACTCAGCATGCGTCATGTACAACAAATAGTCAAAGTTTTATAAAGAGTCATATTTTTTAGATCAGCCCAGCCTGAAACATGTATAGACTGTAAAACTTGTATTTAAATGTCTGAACGTGTTTTCTTTCCTAACATAAATGTTATACAGTAAGGTTTTAGTTACTTTGTACAGAAGACACCCATTTAATAGTTGCACTGGACACTTATAATCATCACTGAGAGTAACGCGATGCTTTAATAAAAACTGGTGTTTTGTCTCCCTCTTCTGGCGAAGCCTACAAAATATTGTCGGGGCTCTTAAACTTTTGAGACCACTGTAAAATAAACTCACTCACTCAATCGAAACATATGCGAACTTTTAAAATATTTTTTTCGATTATTATTATTAATATTATTATTATAAATTTTTGCGACAGTACAAACCACTAAGCCACCGTGCCGCCAGGAAAATATTATGTTAGTTAAATAAATCATTAACTGAATGAATGAATAAATAAATAAATAAATAAATCCCCAACACTGGACATAGTGTACACCTTGTCTTTGACATGTTAGCGTTTTTCATGCTGCCCCACCCAAATCAACTAATCTAAATCATCTTGAGTTAATGTGGGTATATATATATATATATATTGCAGTCATAAAAAAATCTTCCTAAAATTTCCATTACTGGAATAGATTCTAATCAAACAATTGTTCAATAATAAAAATTGATTATTATTATTATTATTATTATAAGGCACTGTCGCCTTGCACCGCCAGTGTCTGGGTTCGATCCCCGGCCACACTCTACAGGGAACCCATCCCAAGAAATTGTTTTGCAGTGATGTTAGGCAGGTGGACGTTCAATATAACAAAAGTTGTGTTTAAGTTAATATGGAGTCCAGTTTATAATTGTCGGCTCAGGATCAAAACTGAAGGGAAATTTCAGCCCTGAACTTTTGAGCGACTGCAGTCACAAGTCACATGAACTAGTTTTTCTGCATCATGTATTGACAATATATTTCTCATATATATTCTTTTCTTGGCAATATTTCTGAGATGAAAGAAGGCTATCCTAAGAATATTATCTACTAGCGTAAGTACCTGTTGTTTATGGGAAAAGAGTTTGTAGAAAGAGTTAAAAGATTAAAACTAAAAATAAGATGATCCGCTTTAATGTAATCGAGTTATGTTATTATTTCAGGTTGAAGTCCATGTAGAGGTGGTAGAAGCATGACCTAATTTTTCTGTAATGTGACAATGTGACAATATATTTATTTATTATCTTGGCAATATTTCTGAGATGAAAGAATGCAATCCTGGTAATATTATTTACATGAGCTTTAATTGACAGACGTCATCTATAAGCACACCAAGGTCTTTTACGGTTGTACATGATGAAACAGAAAGGCCATCCAGAGTTACTATGTGATCAGAAAGCTTACTTCTAGCTGCATGTGGTCCCAGTACCAGTACTTCTGTCTTGTCAGGATTAAGCAGAAGTAAGTTAATTACCATTCAGTGTCTTAGGTCCTTCACACATTTTTCAACTTTTTAAGCTGGCTTTTTCCCATCTGGCTTTGCTGAGACATATAAGTGTGTGCCATAATAGTGAAAACTAATACCATGCCCACAAATTATGTTGCCCAGAGAAAGGATGTAAAGAGAAAATAGCAGTGGGCTTAAAACCGAACCCTGTGGAACACCAAACCTCACATGCAGAATAGTCACCCTTTAAATACAAACTGATAACTATCAGTCAAATAGGATCTGAGCACCGTTTCCTTAATTCCTACTACACGTTCTAATATATGAAAGAAAATAGTATGATCAAGGTGTCAAAAGCTGCACTACTGTCAAGTAACAAAAGCAAAGAGATGCAACCCTGATCGGAGGCTAGTAGGAGGTGATTTACTACTTTAACAAGCGCTGCCCCTGTGCTTTGATTTATGTGCCTAAATCCTGACTGATACTGTACATTTTGTTTGAGCGCTTCCTATGTACAGTAGATATACACATGGCTGCTGCAATGCAACAAATTTTTCTAGGAACTTGGAGATAAAGGGGAGGTTTGATATCGGCCTGTAGATGCCCTAGTGTTGGGCAGCTGACAGGGGTCTGTTTCAGTGAGTTTCTACTTTTTAGATTTTATTAATTAAATTTTTACATTTTTCTGAAAATTGTTTGGATCTGGAATAGATAATGACATACTCAGATTTTCTTATAAAAATTTTTGACCCACTGAGATTTTTATGTTTACTTGGAACCAGAAATATAAACTGTGTGCATTAACCTAGACTTCGAACTGAAGGACTTACCCACAGTTTAGTTCCAATGGGATGCCCTAGTAAGGGTGCTGTTACAACTGAACTGGCATTATGGTTCCATCTAGTGGTTATTTAATGTTTCCTATCAGTGTACATGTACAGGCCTTGTTTACAGACATCCTTCTGAGCTTGCACATCTTCAGAGCAGTTAAGACAAGACTGCTCTACTGCTCCAGGGGCACAGTATTATTGCTGACCCTGTGGTCTGACCCTTACAAAACGCTATGATAAGTGATTAAAGAATTTCACTGTACAGTAATGTATATGTAACGAATAAAAGCATAATGTTGTTTGTACATTGCCTGACTCATGACCTGTTTTTTTATTTTATTTTAATTAATACTACTTCTACTACTACTACTACTACTATTATTATTATTATTATTATTATTATTATTATAAAACTCCTTTGTTACCTGCAACTGCACATGCTTCTACTCCCATGGATCCCACACCTAAACTTATTTTTAAGGATTATTCAGTATTATTCAGGTTTTTTTGGAACCATTCAGTATTATCCATACTGTACAGTATTATATATATATCTCATGTTGGGTTCCCTTGTTAGCCTCTTTATATATCATATACCTTATTATATATCCTTAGCTACAAACAGTCCTGTTCCTCAGTATTGCAGTTACCTCGCTGGCTCTCAGGGTATTCTACTACTGTGAGTTTTTTCCACATTTTTTGTTGCTTATGTCTGGTGTGTCTTTGTAGACATGCTGAATTGGTCTTCCCACGGTTGTTTCCGCAGAGATGTTGGCAATAAGTGGCATAAAACCTGAAATGTCCATGATAAGCAGCTGGAGGGTTAGACTGGAATGGATGGTGATTAACAT
The DNA here is from genome assembly GCA_011419295.1 of Clarias macrocephalus. NCBI lineage: Eukaryota > Metazoa > Chordata > Actinopteri > Siluriformes > Clariidae > Clarias > Clarias macrocephalus. The sequence continues at coordinate 216,870 of JAAGKR010000139.1, forward strand.
TTACAGCACCAACATATATAGTACTTCCTCAGCATCAGTCAAACTAATCAGATGTTTCCTGTTCAAATGTATTCTGTTCTAAACAAGAGGCTTATATTACTAGATGGCAGAATAACAATACTGTAGCATTTTTATTTATCATTAAACAAACAAACAAACAAACAAGAAAGTAAGTAATTAAAATTTTATTTAATTTTCACACGTCTCCTATTGTAACAGTGTTGCTATAGTAATCATAAAGTATATGATTAAACAGTAGATGTCTTAGTCTACATCAAATTATGACACCACAATACAACACACTTGTATTATGACATATTAAAATAGTCACTGAAAATTAGTCATAGGACAATTCAGTAAAAAAAATCTAGATGCCTTAATACTGCCCTGTTCCGCCTACCTAAATAAAAACTCTTAAGAATACCAAGTAATACCAAGTAAGAAATAAACATAGATTGTGCATGTGAATGCTGTTATTGATGGTGTTTTTTTTTTTTTTTCAAGCTCACTATAACTATAGGGGAACCTCCTCTAAAAAGGAAGCCTAAAGGGGATGTTAACAAGATGGCGACAGCAATACAGCTTTTCTTCTTTCTCTACCTGTTGGTCTAAATTGGAGGTAAACAAATATTTTTAACTAAGGAGGGTGAGCTGTTGGATATACTAACCTACAGTGAGCTTTAGATAACTGTTTTAAAAAATTAGTCAACTGTGAAATAAAACGCATTATTGCAGGCTATTGATGACCAAATTCCACCTTTATCACACAAATTGGTACTGTTCAGACACTCAAAAAAAATTATTCAGGCCATGTGTAGCGTTTAACTATCTACAGTATATGTATTTTTTTACTAAAATAAAATAGGTTTGTGATGTACCTAATTCTATTAAATTAGCCTAACCTAAACATACCAGTTTTACCATTACCATTATTTATTTTAGTTTTAAATAGCTTTTGTTTTACATTTTCTTAAATTGAAATTCTGGCATTAATTTAAATATGTTGATAGATGAATAATTTGTTTGAGCGTACCAGCCACAAACCTGCTCCCTTCAGACAAAGTGTTACAGCTTGTTGAGAACTAATTGATGCCACATAAAAGTATAGACTTTAAATGCTATTCAACATCTGAATCACTGTCATTTTGAATTAATATTAATGTGTCCTTTTACAATAAAAAAGCATTCTTTCTCTAGGAGCCCATATATTAGCTAAATGTACATTTACACGATTTTCAAGATTTTATGTTTTGAAGTAGTGTAAAATATGATAAGTTTCATTATTTAGGCTCAAAAGAACCTCTTTAGTTTGGTTCTTTCCACGGAGATGAAATGTTTTCACCTTCATTTATTTGCAGTTTGTGTTCATGTGTGGGTGTGGGGTGTCTGGGTTGTTTCTTTTCAGGGGAGTATGTCGATTAACTATATCATTCCTAATTTGATTATACTGTACTGTAGTTTAGGATAGATCTAATACTGTACAAGTATGAACAAATTAAAAGGCAAGACTAATAGTAAATCCAGTTTATATTATATTAACTATAAATTAGTTCAATACGTTAAATTACCAAGATCAATATGGATACCAATTATTTCCTATATTTATTAATTTAGTAATCTCTTTATCCTGTGTGAAAAACCTAGAAATCTGAGTGCAAGGCATGGATGAAATCTGCATGTGACTTCTGCTGAGCCACAGTGCTTCACTGAAACCTACAGTATTTATTGTGAAGGTGAAAGTGTATATGGTGCATCTCTTAAAAAATATCACGAAAAAAATATATTTTTTATAATTTTATTCCAAAAGTACAACTCTCAAATATCTCGATTTATTACTTGTAGCGATAAATATTTCAAGCCTTTTTTTTATTGCAGTGTACAGCTTATTAAAATAAAAAAACTAGTATCTCAAATTAGAATATAGTTGCAAGCAATGATGAGTGGGCCCAAGCACCCTGGCTGCACCACAAAGTCTGTGTGTTTTTTGTGCATGTGTAATACCTACGAAAATCCTCACTGCACCGCACAACTTGCACACATCACACACTATAAAGGGCGAATGTGAGCTTGGGCCCTAAATATTTGTTGAGTGTGTTTGTGCATGTGCGTGCGTGTGTGTGGGTGTGTGTAAGACATGTGATGGATCTTTGGAAATATTCTAATATTTTGAGATACTGGATTTTGGCTTGGAATGAATATAAAATATACATGCCCCCTGTGACCTTACACAGGATCAGCTGCATAGATAATTATGGATGGATGGACATTACAATAAATGTCATAAAGTAGAATCTAATGTTATGTGGTTAAATTAAAGACTGGAGGAAAATCGGCTAGCAGATATAGCTAAACAATTTTGTTCACATTGCTTTTCAAATCTTTTTTTTTTTTTTTTTTTTTTAGCAATATCACACAAGAGGGAGTGCTGTTGTACTGAACATCAGCATAGCTGTGGTGTGGTCAGAGGTGACAAAGATATCACAGCAAATGATAGTCACTGAAACAGCATAACCTCAAGTGTGATATTTCTTTTATACAACAGTTCTGCAAATGCCACTTATCAATAAATTATGATTTGTTTGTTTATTTCATCATAATTTGTTTGTTTAATTTTGATTTGCCAACACACCCTTCCACAACTAGCAGAACTAGCGTTGAGCGGGAGACACCGATAATGTACTTACAGGGGTGAAAATTGTTTTAAACTCTTTCCAGTATACTACTGTATGTAGACAAAGAGTGATACCCCCATTCCACTGAGCCAAATTTGCTACCAAATCTACACAGATGCAAATTCGTCACTACCGTACCTCTGGAGAGCGCAGTAATGTCTTGGGATGGATTCTTTAGTGCCATTATCGATCCATTATCAATTCTTCAGCGCCATTATCGAGTCGTTGCCATTTCTTAAGCATTGGTATCTTCTCCTTTCAATTCAGCAGCGTCCGGCAGCCAAAAATCCTTGTATTAAATGTAGATGGAAGTAATGATAAAATAAAAACAGTAATATTTAAAAATATATATTGATTATTAAACTCACTTGACAGATATATTACACGTTAAAGCCTGATGCACAATAGAAATGTTTTTAATCTAAAATGTCTGTGGTTTCCTAATTTCATAACAAAGTCTGATGACAAATTTACCATATAAATTTTTCCTAAAGTATATGTGGCATAGCTTCCAAAACTTTTTAAAAAAATGATTCTGGATATAAGGGTGTTGGTTTTGTGCATACACGTACGCAACACCCCCACAATACTGTACATCTCTCTCTCTCTCATCTCCAACACACCCAACATCTCACCTACACATCTTCGCCTTCCCACAGCTCTCTCCAGTTTACAAATGGTCAATGGTTCATGACTTCAGTCTCAGGGAGGAGGTGACTATGCGGAATGTAATGTAGCTGCCGGTGTAGCTGGAAAAAAAAAAAAAATATATATATATATATATATATATATATATATATATATATATATATATATCACAAATTTAAATGCTGGTGATAAAAACAATTGGATGATTCAGGGTGCCACTAATTTGCATGCACATAAAGATGTACTGTGCACACAGAGAAAAAATCAGTGAAAAGAAGCTCATGAAGACATTTTTATTACTTTGCATGTTTTCCACTTTCCACATTTTTTGCTATATAATAGTAAATGATAATCAATCATAGTTTACTCACTACCACAAACATTGGTCAGTACAATTTTTTTCTGTCTCAAGAAACTGTCTGAAGCAAACCACTGTACAATTCCTACAGATTTTACAACAGTACAATTTTAACACAGGTTAATGTTTTAAATGTTTTCTCTCCAAAAAATCAGCATGCAATGAACAAATGCTTTGTGTCATTAGTTTTTGGGACTGCTTTTATTTTTTTTACAGAATTCACTAAATACTGTATACCAAAATAAATAATTAAGCAATTAGATGTTTGCATTAATGGTATTATCTGCTCATGTTGGTATCAATGTTTTATGAAAATTTGCAGAACATTGCAGACCTACTTTATATGGACCTGACGATGCATGACTCTTCTGCTTTTTGGATAGAAAGTTAATTTGTTAGTTTATAAAATCTTGTAAGGCACTAAATAGTTTATCTTTGCTGTTTCTTTCAGTGTGTGATGATGTTTTTGCGCTGGTTAACAGTTCTGTTCAACTGGATGTGCAAAAAAAAGTTGAAGGGTTTCATTCCAAATGGTAATTTAAAATGAAATATCATTGAAAATATACACAAGTAAAGACAAGGTGGAGTATAATGAGGAAACCCTCAGTCTGACACTGAAGAACTTACAGAAGAATGATAGTGGTATCTATCAAGCAGTAAATGTAACTAAGCAAGGAAATGTCATTTCTGCTACATACCAGTTATATGTGTTAGATAAGTCTTATAGCCATAATGCACTCCTTATACATGTCATTAGCATTTATGTAATAATTCTGTGTGTGTGTGTGTGTGTGTGTGTGTGTGTGTGTGTGTGTGTGTGTGTGTGTGTGTGTGTGTGTGATGACTAGCAATACAATAATGCATGTGTATGCATGTGTATATTTGTGTATCCCAGATCCGGTTGAGGATCCAGTCCTTACTGTCTCTCAGCAAAGCAATGCCACCTGTACTATGACTCTCACCGCTGAGAATCACAGTACAGAAGTGACTCGTCCAGGTGAGAGTTACTGTACTGTGACTCTCACCTGTAAAGTATGAAGGAGAAGAAAACAGCCGGTGATGCATTTCGTTCCCTCTCATTGTACATCAAAAACAGCTCCATCATTTGTAATCATAGCAACCCTGTCAGCTGGAAAAATGCAACAATAGAGATTCTGAAACAATCCTGCCTTACTGCCCCAGGTGTGAGAACATGCAAACAAACACACACGCTCATAATTAGTAATCGTATTATGAATTTCTTTCTCCAGAAATTATACGTCATCATTGTAATCGACAGATGGACTATCATAATCATACTCACATCATTGGCTGTCCACTTTGGCACTGTTATTGTCATCTTCCACAAGAAAAGTAGAACAGGTAAATAAATATATATAGAGATATAATTAGATCAATAATTATATATATATATATATATATATATATATATATATATATATATATATATATATATAACACCAAGCATGCAAAGTTAAAGTTCACGGGCACCGGCAAGCCACAGGAAAAGGGAACGGGGCACTGTAATCAGACTCAGCTGGTTTCCTATTCTCACTCACCGTCTGGAGGAGCACGAGGGAATATAAAAGAAGGCCAGAAAGCCAGCTCGGTGAGTGAGAAATAAGTTAAAACTTTTCCCTGGAAATCTTAGCTTGGAATTCTTACTTCCGCAGGCCGGCAGTCCCCTCCACCTCTTCATCTTCCTCCTCCGGCAGCCCAGCTCGCTCGCCACAGCGGATTTGTCACTAAATATACAGTAAAAATAAAACAAATGAACCTGCACTTTACCTTTGAAAATAATCATGACTGGTGTTGGATAAGAGTAGAATCAGGAGGGCTGTGTAGGACACCTTTCATGCACTGTGCGCACAAACAAACACACACACACCATCTCCCATGTTCACTCTCATTGTGTGTACATCACTAGTATACAGT